>MU004530.1:0-50899 GCA_010405375.1 Lophiostoma macrostomum CBS 122681
TTGCAATCGCGTCGCGCAGCAATTCCAACGCGTCGGCGTTGTACTGTTGTTCGGGGGCAGTTAAAGGTTGCTGCAGCGCGTTTTATACTAGGAATCTGATTCTGGCTAATAGCTAGTATAGCAAGAGAGATATTTGCTTCGCTAGAATACAATTAATAGACTGGTGGAAGAGACATGATAGTTATAGCTTGACGCGTCGCGAAAGTTGATGAGGGTGGCCGCTCGCTTGCAGTGGCCGCTCGCTTGCCAGGTACGTTATGGGATGTGAGTGGCTGATGTAGCCCGAGGGGCGTGGGAAATGTAGACAATTAAATTCGGTCTTTTCAGTATTGTGTTCGCGTATGATTCTGGCAGTATCTTCTGGTTGAGGGATAGTTTTCCCGGTTCATGAAAAGACACACTATGTAATCGTTTGCAAACCGTAGTGTCATGTTCAGTCCTCTCTACATGAAACAAGTCTTGGATCTTTGAAATGAAACCAGCTAAGGCCCCGTATACGTGGCGTCCACTTCGGTATCGCTAGCAATGGCTCCAGTGGCCAAAGTGTTGCCATCAACCACAAGGTCAACCGTCGTTCCTCCCGATACGCCATAGTCGACATGGTTGGCATCCATCGCAGCGCAATTGATAAATTGAATTGTCCCAAAATTAGCGAGCGTCGTCCCTGGCGCTTCTTCAATCACCCACTGGGCGCTCTGGCCCCGCGCATCGGTGTCTTCGTTTGGAGAGAAGAAATCGGCCTCATAGTCCTGTCCGGTGACCTCGTTGATGAAAACAGCGTGGGCCGTAGTACCAGCGTCGGTAACTGTGACGCCTATGGCCACAGCTAGTTTTTATCGTCAGCTACATACATGTCGACAGTAGTGGGGCCGTAGTACTCACATTCGCCCGCGCTGGCGGAGAAGTCGTTAGTGGATATAGGCACCTTGCTGTTCGGAAACCATTCGTACCATGCCTCATAAGTGACAGTACCGTCTTGCTGTTTATTGGCATCAAATCCAGCTTGGATAACTATTGGGTCGGGATTGGTGCCGTCGTCTATCCCGTCAAGACCGATCCAGTACGAGACTGATTGACCACCAAGGGCATCATTAAGATCGGGCATCGCCACAGCTACGCGATCGAATTCAGCCAAGAGAATTACAATTCGAGGATGAGTCTTACCTGCGGCCACGGCATTAAAAACAACGCCGTCCGCAGCCAGTATATACGCTCCGGCTTGACGGTCTGACGTAACCTGCCGCCAACTCAGCGTTGAGACGTTTCGAGAGGCTAACGGCGACGCAGCAGCAGTCAACGTAAGGACGACTGAGCTGAGGAACTTGACAAAACGCATGATGATTGTGTTCCTGCTTCCACGGCTTGTGGGTAGTATCTTGGTAGTGATAGATGAGGCTGATATCGAATAGGGTGGATGCAGAATCAGAGACATCTCCAGAAATTTATACTTCAAGCAGGCCGGTCGACCCTGAACAAGGTCTCAGCATGGGTAGATACCACCATGGACAACTTTCGATATCCCATCCAATCAGTCAGACGACCAGGTTGCCCCAACTCGTTTTTTGCTGTTGGGCGTATGGGTAATTCGACAATGCTGGGACGATGAGGATTCCTACACTATTTCTTGCGCCTTCGGGCGTATGGGCGAAGCCAAACAACCCGGGAGGTAATGTGATTCGAGAACTCGTTCCTGCCCCCATCGGGCGTATGAAATTTTTTGAACAACCTTGAGATTGGGGTGGATTCGCATGGGTATGCTTCATCAAAGCCAACCATGAACTACAGGGAGCCCGTTTTGATTGAGTCATATCCAACATGCTCGATCTAACATTGTAAAACCACACTTATAGTGTACTATGGGGGTTAACAAAGGCCGATGAAGCCTCTTGGTTGGTGGCGGGTTCATGACTCAATAAATACGCGCTCCTCGTATGCGTTCTTGAAAACTTAATGGATCCCGACTGACTGCGGCAAGCGAAGGACGTTAGCAACCCATGGATGCACTGCAGTCATGCTATTAAGATAGCCTCAAGCTGCGCCACCCCTTCATTCATGCTCAGCATAGTTTCCCAGTTTAGAGAGCCAAGAATCCACGAGTCGGGCGTTGGGCGAGTTGCATGGATGACTTTCCATACGTGGGAATGGTCTTCGGCATGAGGGGATGGGTGGATGTAATCTTTGACGCCCAGCGGAGCTTATCTCTTGCTTCTGTGGTATGCATGTTATTGTGGGGTCGAGATCCGTGGTTGATGGCTGAGTACAAATTACGTCATGAACGGGATCCTCAACTACCTTTCTCAGCACGCCTGCCTGACCCCCATATGAATGTACAATCCCCATCTCGACTCAACTCGGATCGAATTTACTGCGTATAGCCCTCGCCAGCTGAATCAAATCAACGTTATCCAAACCGTCATCAATGGCCGCTCCCACTCCGAACAACGACCCAGCCTCTCCTCCACATGGCAACTCGTCAACACCAAACCCTCGCCAAAATGTCCAAGACGTTGATGAGGTTGGCGCTCAGCAGAGTTACATCCGAAGCAACAGCGCCATGGAAAGACTCGTAGCATGGTCTGCCGCCAACCGAAACCGTCCATCGCACCACGAAGAGAGCGGCAGACCAGGTTCTGCAACATCTGGAGACTCGCCTGAGACCAGGCGGTCTGCAGGGCCAATTCGGGTTCTCTCTAAAGACGGTGAATTGACTGAACTTGGCAAGAGGGTGGAACAAGAGCGGTTGGCCAAGTCGGAGGCTGCTGCTACAGCTACAGGGACGAGCGAAGATGGGGAAAAGGAAAGACCCGAGGGGGAGTCTTCCTTGTGAACAGCACTGCTATGCGTGCTGTTAACGCGGAGTGAAGTGAAATTGGGGAGATATGGAAAAGTGAATTGGGAAGGGAATCGAAGACTCTCTTTGCCAACCCGACTATTGAGGACAATTCACAATCTTTTCTTTTTGGCGGTGTCACAAACATATCGTCTGGACGGTCTGGTAAAGAAACTTGCCTGTCGTCTCCAATTCGAACTATTACTTCGTAGCGTACGTCGTCGTTCCAAACAGCCCTGCACAGAGGAGAAGTGAAGCTAAAGAGAATTCAGTTGCTACCAGCTCTGTCGCGATTTTCGACGAGGGGGGGGGAGCAGCATGATCTTGGACCCGCATACTGCCGACCAGATCGAGCTCACATCACTAGAATCTTATTGAAGCTTGAAAAAGCTTTGAAGCAGGCTATGGATCCGGACTATGAAGGCAGTCTCCGGAAAATCATCTTCGCAGCTGCGGACAACACTAGTGGCAATGCGCCTATGGTGGCTCGCGACTGTGCCCAACATGATCGCAATCCACACGACGGATGGTCTTGGAGCTCCAGCCAACTTCAATCCCACGTCCATGTCTTTTTCAAGTTTCGCAACACTTGGTCGAGGTAGCTTGGCCCCCAACCTCCTCTGACATCCCTCGGCTAAGGGTGCGTTGGGCACGTCGGAATCTTAACCTTACCCCCGAGCGAAAGAATCTGCTTTACTCTCCGGGGCAGGCAAGATGCGATTGATCTTCGAGAAAATGTAAGACAAGACAAGGTACATTATCTGCAATCGTGAACATTTTAGGATCAGGGACGAGACGATGGGACAGGGAGAGAGAAGCACGTCGGAGAGGTGATAAAGGATGTGCTTTCAAACTGAAAGAAAATGTCTAAAGAATGTATCTACACTACTCATCGAATATATACGAAAGAATCGATCTGCGGCACGTATTTTCATTGAAAGCTTATGCGATATTCTCACCCAACCTTTACCCCAACGAGAAACAGGAAAGACAATTTGATTCCAAACAAGACAGCTCACCAAGAAGCTCGACTACAGAACTTGTAGCGGGCATTTTCAGACTTCATTTTCCACCTTCGGAGCAGGACGGAACCCGGCCTCGATCAAAGCATCGGCCCTGATCGCCCAATCCACTCCATTTACCTTGCCTTCTGCTTCAAATAGAGCCCCTCTATCAGTCGGGAGATCGGTCTGTAGATACCATTGTAAGTTATTAAACACTCCATGTGGATCAGTCTTCACATACCGCTACTTTGGTTGGTCCTTGTGTGTCCCAGAAGATCCACAATCGGAAGTCTCCTCGATTCTCAGGAAGGTATTTCACTTCCTTAGATGTTAGATTCGGGCGTCGAGGACACAGGGGCTTAGGGTCGTCAAATGCGTCCTCTGCTTTACGTGAGAGCCATTTGGTGAATGGCTGGTCGTTACCGGTTCGCATCGCTTGCCAGGAGAAGAAACCTTGATCCTCGTTTGGGGCTCTTGCAGGATAACCAACGGCCATAATAAGAGACTGTTGAAGTGTCCTGTATGTCTGGGCCAACCTGCACTGAGTTAGAGGATGCACAAACTGCGTGTTGGTGTACGTACTGGCTTCTAACTTCGGCTCTCCCGGCCCCTCGCTCCAGCCACTTCTTCAATCCATTACCGTCGGAAAGTTTGGCATGTCCCTTCTCGTAAGCATCCTTGATAGTCTTTTTCAGTTCAGCAATGTCGAACTTTTCCTTCTTTGCTGCAAGCGCCTTGGCTTGGACAGCAGCCTCGGGGTTCACGTAAAGAGGGTCGATATCATCCCGTCGTTCGTAGTTCTTCAGTAGTTCTGCATCGAATCCGAAGCTCGCGCAGACATCGGGGTCGTATGCGGCTAGATCGAGATACGGCGTATCCCAGTAGAAGCAGTTCACGCCATTGAATGCTGCGACGTCGCATGACCCGGACCGGCCGCTGAACATACCGAAGACAATTTCAGGATGCTCTGCAACTTTCTTGAAGAAGCGACAAGTCACGAGCGGGTCGATGCCCGGGCTGAACCTCGCTAATTCTGCGTCTTTCGGTGGGGTTTTCTTTTCGAACAGATCGAACTCAATGGGATGCTCAAGCTGCGGGCCCCCAGTGTTGATGACGATGACCAGGAAATGGTCCTTGACGTGGTCAACGAGCCAATTGTATATAGCGGGCTTGGAATTGGTCTGCTCGTTGACCAGGTTTCCTCTGTTGTTGTAGATAATGACTTGTCGATTATCCTTCCTATGGGCGTTAACTAAGCCCATGAATTCATCGAACTTCATCGCGGCTTGCCCGTCAACGTCGTCATTCTGAAGACCGAATTCGTGCTCAGCTAACTTCACGACACCCTGCTTGACAGCATTCAGTTGGATTTGGAGAGCTTTGCGCCTGGCTTGTCGAGTCTTCGGGTCGCAAAGTGGCATGAAAGCAGCGGTCGTTCCTGAATGGTAGTGAAGAGAGCGCTTTCCGGGCGTTGGGAGAACGACCTTCTTGTCTCCCAGTTCTTCGAGATGGACCTTGCCCACACCGGACGTCAGAGTGCTCATGAAACTTAGCGTTCCATAATTTGGGAGCTTCTTTTGTTTCTCGAAAAGTGCATCGAAGAAAGAATCATCTTGAGCCCAGAGTCTGCCCTGTATTTCGCTGTTGGTTCCTGTGGTCGGTGCGTCCTCGACGGCTAGGGCCAAACAGTCTAATCCGAGGTTTTTGAGAAAGTTGAACGTCACCGGTCCCTGGACATGCTGCTTGAGCGCCTCGTTGTACCAGTCGTCGCCAACTTTCTTAGCCTCTTGAGCGTTTTTGGTCGGATCGGAATTGGGTTTCGAGTTAGCAAGAGCGAAAGCCTCAGACTCTATCTTGTTTCTGGTGAACACCAATCCTTCGCGAGTGAGGGCTCTAGCGTCGATGAAGATTACGGGGATGACCCGTAAGCCGTTAGGGTTTAACGATTTCCCGCACTCGTTCTTCGTGATCAAGTAGTTCTGGAGAATGGCAGCTGAGGCAAGGTGCCAGAGATCGCCGCTAGTCGATGCTGGTAAGAGGGGATAGACTTGGACGGGATCATGGTGTTCCATTTTAAGATGATGATGGACTGCTGTGTCCGGTGTGGAGAACGAGAGTAGAGAGAAAGTAGAGTTTTGCTGGTAAGAGCTTCAGAGTGAAGTTGTTCGTTGAGTCTTGGTCCTTTGGTGTTGTGGGTGAGGATCCGTTATTCTCAGGATCATTCAAGATTATATAGACTTAGACTCTCATTGCAGCTACATTGGCCCATGCAATTAGGAGCTCTGTTCTCAGCTCTCATCGCAGATCTGGTCGATTTCCAGCGGCTAGATGTTTTTCAGGCAATGTGAACCGGCAAATGTCCAGCTCGTGTTGCGAGCAGGTGGCGTCTTCGTACATATGTCCTCTCAGCTACCAACTTCGAGCCACGAGACGAGTATGTGCGCTTCGCTCTGGATCAGGGAGAATATTCTTCACCGCTGCCGTTTAGTGTTTGCTGCACAAAACATATGCGGCAGGATCGACCTACCTATTGTGACGTGTATATTGGAAAGGTGGGCTGAGAATGCAATTGGTGAGGCGAAAATAGCTGCGCTGCATATGCATGCAGGTTGCATGCAGCATTTGAACCTTACATAGCGATGCTGAGCTCAAAAAGCAATTGGTGGCTTGATCGACCAGGTTCGATCTACGAAGCCAATTCGCTGAGTAGGCGTGAACTTGCCAATTTCGGCGAAGTTTACAACCTTGGCTTGGAAGGAACTATCGAAAAAGGAAACGAAAGGTGGACCGACCGTGTTCTCGTCCCACATGTACGCCCAATCGTCCTAATGGATACTGTCTACTGCTCTGGGGTAGATGATGCAATACTGTTTGTATGGCAGTCTACGCCAAGCAGGCGATCCAAGGCACGGAGTTTGACCTCGAATCGTAAGCGAGGAAGTACTGACATGTTATATCAAGTGACATTGCAAATTCTGAACATCTTGAAAATCAGTCACATTTAATCTCTCCACTTAACTACCCTGGGAGGGCGTCCTCCTACCCTTGCTGCTCCAGGTCCTTTCATGAGGATGTGGCTCATGACCAGGTAAGCTCTGCGGCGATTCCGAGGTGCTTGGACAATCTAGGTTGTGCAGGCGGTGCCTCGTTCTACTGAATGGTGCTTCCAGAGGCACTCCCAGGGTGCTGAACTTGGTGTTTATGTGCTGTATGCATGCGGAGGCATGTATGTGATGCACACTATAAACTCCTCTACATGATATTAGAAGTATTCAATACACATTTACGGCCACCTTACCAGAAAGGCCCGTCTCCAAGTGCGGCAAACAGCGACTGCATGCAATCGGGCGTGTGTACTAGACATGATCAACAATCATCCTCCTAGCGCCTCACCCCGTCATACTCGTGTCCTCGTTCTCCACTCCGTTCGCGGGCTGTCCGAGCTTCTGCAAGGCCGCCTTGAGGCTGGCAATCCGGGCCTCGAGGTCCTCAATCTCGTCTTCCTGGTCCTCGACAGATCGGTCTACGTCCGGGAGGGCGAGGACGGCTCGCCGGGCTTTGTGGATCTTGGCCTTGACCTCGGAAACCTTTGTCTGCAGCTGGCCCACCTCGATGGGGCCGTCGTCGTCCTTGGGCTGGCCCGGCGTCGGGGTGGGAGCTGGAGGCTGCACCGAGGTGGTGATGAGGCGGCTCAGGAGCTTGTGGAGCGGCGGCAGGAAGTCGAAGTCGGCTGGAGGAGGGAGCGCAGGCACCGCAGGCACCGCAGGAGGGAGAGCTGGGGTAGCAGAGCCCGTGGGCGGCATCGAGGCGCGCGCAGAGGTGGGCGCGTGGGGTGTCGCGGCTCCGGACATGACGCGCACGTAACAAGGACGTCTAAGGTGAGGCTGCTGTGAGCTCGGGGCGTGGTGTTGAGCTTGACGGCGCGGCTGCAGCTCCCCGACGCGTCCCGAGACACGGCGACGCTGCCAATTGGAGCGTGGAGGGGTTTGAAGTAGCTCAATCGCTGGATCGGCCAGTCAATTGGCGGGCGTGGGTACTCGGAGCTGGAGCGAGAACGCTGGATGGCTTCGTTTGGGACGTTATCGCTCGCGGCCGCGAATAGTGTGCGTGGTTGACGGCGGGTGTGACGTTGTTGGGTTTTATTTTCGCAGCGTTGCTTTTGCTGAGGCACCAATTTGACCCCGCCAGTGCCCCTCCAACATTTGCACCCTTTCACGCCCAGGAAAGTGCGCCCTGTCAGCTTCAGCTTCACCGACAGCAGTGTCTGTCTCCTCGTAGCTGCTTTCACCGCTACCACTACCACCTCTTTTCCCTCCCATCTGTGCATTGGGCCTCAACATGGTGAAGGTCGACCAGAAAGCCGTCCTCATCGTCATCGACGGCTGGGGCGTCGCCGGCGAGAACTCCCCCAAAGAAGGCGATGCCATTCTCGCCGCCGACACGCCATGCATGGACGAGTTCGCAAAGGAGGGCTCGAAAACCGCGCAGGGATACACGGAGCTCGAGGCCTCGTCGCTCGCCGTCGGCCTTCCCGAGGGCCTGATGGGCAACAGCGAGGTCGGGCACTTGAACATTGGAGCCGGCCGTGTCGTATGGCAGGACGTTGTCCGGATCGACCAGATCATTAAGAATGGCAAACTGAAGGACAATCAAGGCATCAAGGACTCGTTCACGCGCGCGAAGAACGGCAATGGCAGGCTACACCTCGCCGGGCTTGTCTCAGATGGCGGTGTGCATTCGCACATCAACCACCTGATAGCTCTTCTCAAGGTCGCCAAAGAGATTGGAGTGCCGAATGTCTTCATCCACTTTTTCGGCGACGGTCGAGACACAGATCCGAAATCAGCGGCCGGTTATCTGGAGGACCTCCTGAAAGCCACCAAGGAGGTCGGAACCGGCGAGCTCGCAACCATCGTGGGACGGTACTACATCATGGACCGCGACAAGAGATGGGAACGAGTTGAGATTGGACTGAAAGGCCTTGTCACAGGAGAAGGCGAGGACAGCAGCGATCCAGTCGCGACGATCAAGGAGCGGTACGAGAAGGGCGAAAACGACGAGTTCCTCAAGCCCATCATCGTGGGAGGAAAAGACCGCAGAATCCAGGGTAAGACTTCTACTGAGCACCTAGATGTCTATGAGCTAATCAGACACCTGTAGACGGCGACACGATCTTCACATTCAACTACCGTTCAGACCGAGTCCGAGAGCTGACCCAGCTCCTGGGTGACTTTGACCGCTCGCCCAGACCCGACTTCCCCTACCCCAAGGACACGCACCTGACGACCATGACACAGTACAACCCCAAGTACACCTTCCCCGTGGCCTTCCCACCACAGCGGATGAACGATGTACTCGCAGAGTGGCTGGGCAAGCAGGGCGTCAAGCAGTGCCACGTGGCCGAGACAGAGAAGTACGCGCACGTTACCTTCTTCTTCAACGGCGGCGTGGAGAAGCAGTTCGAAGGGGAAGAGCGAGAGATGGTTCCGTCGCCCCAAGTAGCAACCTACGACCTGCAGCCGACGATGAGCGCCATGGGCGTTGCGGACAAGCTGTGCGAGCGCATCAAGACGGGCAAATTCGAGTTCCTGATGAACAACTTTGCGCCGCCGGATATGGTGGGCCATACGGGCGTGTACAAAGCTGCAATTGAAGGCGTCACTGAGACGGACAAGGCGATCAAGAAGGTGTATGAGCAGTGCAAGGAGAGCGGATACGTGCTCTTCGTTACGGCTGATCACGGGTGAGTTAATCCACTTTCTTTGCCTTTCTCCTTTCCCCTTTCTCATACACACATTCGTTTAAGACTGACCTGACCTAACCTCGCTCTAGCAACGCGGAAGAGATGCTCAACGAAGAAGGCAAGCCCAAGACCTCGCACACCACAAACAAAGTGCCCTTCATCATGGCCAACGCGCCCGAGTCGTGGAGTTTGAAGAAGACAGACGGCGTGCTCGGGGACGTGGCGCCTACGCTGCTCGCCACCATGGGCCTATCGCAGCCCGAGGACATGGACGGCCACAGTCTGCTCGTCAAGTCATAAGGTTCCATATTCTCCTTTTTGTTTGCGAAAGCGAGATTTTCCGCGACTTGGCTGCGATGCGATGCGCGGCGCGCGAGGTGGGACGTAACGGGCAACGGTAACGCTTCGATGTAGGTATAGAAAAACACGAATGATAGAGACCCAATGCGATAGACAAGAACCATTAGGCGTGTGACCAAATGACGAGAGAATGATGTGCTTGTACGAGAAATGGTATAATATATAGAGAAAGGTCATGCACAACCACGAAGCGACATCGAATGGACCGCTTCCAGGGCTCCTTTTACTCACCACCCACCAAAACATCAAGCGCCGTAGCTACGCAAGCTTGCGTGCATCAGCACAGGGCTGTTTACCAGACCATGCCCCCAGCCCAAGCCCCAAAAACCGAATCTCGCTGACATCAAACCCTCAATCCGCGGTTTACAGCACTCATAAAATCACACCCTCCTCCACCCCTGCCATCCGCGTCCATGCAACATCTGAGGTTCTACCTCTTACTCCACATGCCCTGCTGCGTCTCCCGAATCTTGCGCTCCTGCTCGCGGATCATCTCATCCGTCTGCCCATGCCCATTGCCCCTACTATCAATCTCCATGGGATCATCAGGCTCCTCAGCCGGCTGCGGCACATTCAAGTTCGGCTGGCGCTCCCTCCTCGGCTCCGCGCTCTTGATGCCGTCCATCATGCCGGCCGCACCTCCCGCTCGCAGCTGGTTGATGGCGCGGATCGTGTCGATGGCCGCGTGCAGCGTCCGGCGCGCGTTGAAGTTCTTCTTGACTGTCGGCAGTAGATCTTCTTCGCCTTCGGCTGAGGTCTTGCCGAGGTCTGCAATCCAGGGGTGCGAAAGCGCTTCGTGGGCCGTCATTCGTGCAGACGGCTCGACGGTCAGACAGCGGCGGATGAATTCGCGGGCGGTGAGCGACACGCCGCGCCAGTATTCGAGCGGGGTGAAGGAGTAGTCGGCGACGAGGATGGCTTGCATTTCTTCGAGGTTGGAGTCCCGGTCGAAGGGCGTGTAGCCGCATAGCAGAAAGTAGGTTATTACGCCGATGGCCCAGACGTCGCTGTCTCGGGTGTTAGGCTGAGGTATTGAAGGTCAGGGGTCAGATGGAATGGCTTACACTGGCTTGCCGTGGCCTGTCTTGCGGAAGATTTCTGGTGCCATGTAGCCTGGCGTTCCGCATGTCGTGGTAAGCACATGGAATTGCTCCTCGTCCATGATCCGCGAGAGGCCAAAGTCGGCAATCAGGAGATCGGCGTTATCCTCGGGGGTCCGAAAGAGGAGGTTCTCGGGCTTCAGATCGCGATGTACGATGCCGTGGTCGTGGAGGTAGGCGACTGCGGACAGCGTGGCGCGGATCAGGTCGGCGGCATCGGACTCGTAGTAGTTGCCTTTTCTGCAGATGCGGTCGAACAGCTCGCCACCGAGAGCGAGGTCGGTTACCAGGTACACTAGGTGAGACGTCAGTCTACGCTTCTGATATACAAACGTCCGATTTCGTACAGTTGTTCATGGTCTCAAAGTAGTCTACCAGCGTCAAGATGTTCCTGTGTCCCATGGAAACTCTCTTGAGGACTGCGATCTCATTGCGGACCTATCACGGAGGTGTTAACATCCAAGTACGCATAGTGCGGTGGAGGCAGGGCTGACCATGTGTTCCCTGCCGGCCATCAATCGCTTGTTGATGACTTTGGCTGCGTAGTACCGTCCAGTGTCGATGTGCACGCACTCTTTGACGACCGAGTAGCTGCCCGCGCCCAGCGTCTTGCCTGTCTTGTACCGACATGGTTGTATCTGGGCTTGTGTTTGCGCGGGGGCTGCCGCACCGCCGTTGGAGGCCATGATACACGGCTACGGTTGTCTGTGCCGCAGGTTCGTCGTCTTATCTGCGGGTACGATCGCAAGACGTGCGAGGAATGCGCGGCTGCGGGGAGCGTCAATTGCGAACGCCGAGGGACGCACGCGGGGTTGAGGCGAAGTCAAGGGGAGGCGGGGCAAGGCACAGGTTTTCGTCTCAATCGTCGAGAGGTGTATATGGTGAGATGGGCTGAGGTCGTCTGTCAGCTTGGAGGGGGCTATCAGCCAGCCCGAGCGAGCGCTCAGTACGCGGGGTGTCGATGTGTGGCTTGAATCGACCTCTGCTTGGAGGAAAGATCGTAGAAAGAAGAGTAGTAGAGCAGGCTAGATACAAAGTGTTATGTGTAGTAGTCCTGTCAAGTTGGGACGGGAGCGGTGCCTGGGCATGTCACGAACCCCGCCAAATGATCCCTGCTCCGCACTAGTCTTCAAAGGGCTTGACATGTGAATTAGCGGAAATGGTGAGATTCTGGAAATCACGACCGGGTAACCCCTAACTCCCATGCCATAATTGGGAACACATTCAGAAGCAATAGGCAAGTGCTTTGTCATGGCATATCTTCATCCATGTTTCGGATCTGGCATGACAGTGGGACGACTGGGAAACAGCAGAGGAGCCCTCAGCTGAGGAATCATACTAACTAGAACGATAAGACGGCCCTATCTCGAGGCCTCGTCTCTTCCGCTACAGTACATGCGGACAAAGTTCGAAATGCATAGAAAGATGTCCCTGATGTTTCGATTCGCTCCTTTGCATTCGGAGGATACACGAGCATCCTGGTCTGGTCTGGTGTTTCCTGGACAAAAGCCACCAGGTGGTTTCCTTCAGAGCAATGTGCATCACAGCTTGAATTGCATCTCAGATGACAAGCCCATCATCATCCGTTTCTAGTACTCTGCGTGGACACAACAGGCTCAAGCAAGCTTGCTAAATCCTTTCGACACAATCAGAACTCTCCAGTCTGACAATCGTTTCCGCTGACTTGCGATAGGAGAATTCCATGTCTGTAGACGACGTCACGGTAGCTAAGGCGAACCCATACCACTAGCTTATCGCGTTCTAAGGTCACCAGCATGAGCCCATGCTTCCTGTTCATCTCATTGTGCTCTTCTAATTGTCAGGGACAACGCAGACTCACAAAGAGTTGCACCCCCAGCTGACTTAGAAAATATTGAAATAACGCGTAGGTTTCTTGCCCAGCCTATGAGCTTCCACGTTCTGCTCGTAGGTAAAGCCTTGTATATCGCAGGTCCCCAACAGCCTTACACACTCCCCGCCGCCATCTCGAACAAGGTAGTAATCATACCCGCCAAACAACATACACACTACGTCTCTCTCTTGTGCGATCGCTGGTGCAGATGCAAGCCTGACGGCCCGATCATTGCAGCCTAGGTAGATATATTCGGCACGAAGGCCGACGAGACGTCGCCCGTCACACAGACTAGCTATAGAGGACCGGAATTGCTCTATCAGTGCCTCGTACTCCTCGGGATATTGTACAGGTGCGGTCGGTTCGGTAAGGAGGCTGTAGAGATTGGGATGACCGAACAAGGGATCGGGGTATGTTTCCAGGATTTTAAAAGGGTGTGTTCTGTTTCTCGACATGGCTTTCAAGATAGCGTCGTCGTTGAATTTGCTGCAAAGGTCTTTCAACGCCCCTTGGGAGAGCACCGAGTCTTCGTTGGCGAATCTATTCATGATGTCCGAGGCTCGCAGTACTGGCGTAACACTGTCAACGGTACCAACGACAAAGCCAGCGATTCGGAGGCACTCTCTTCCATCTTGAATGACTAGAGATACATCTACACCAGGCTCATCGGTCAAAGGACCAGTACGCGTGAATGCGCCTCGACCAGTCTGGAACGTGTCCAGAGGAGACGACGGCCTATTCCAGTTTGGGACCCACGATGGTAGCCC
Source organism: Lophiostoma macrostomum CBS 122681 (assembly GCA_010405375.1). NCBI lineage: Eukaryota > Fungi > Ascomycota > Dothideomycetes > Pleosporales > Lophiostomataceae > Lophiostoma > Lophiostoma macrostomum. Next base: position 13,657 of record MU004530.1, read on the forward strand.
TGGGGTAATGTCTCTGTCATGGTGCACAGCTGACAGAAGGTAGGGCTGCCTCTGTTCTATAACAACTTTCTTCGCTACTCGGGTGTACAGATCGAGGACGGGGAGATTGTAGTCTGGTTGGATGAAAAGCTGGCCGTTCTCGGGGTCACTACCTAGAGTTTACAAGGTCAGCGTGACTGCTCAACAGTGCGTAGAATATTACGGGATTGATGATGCTTCCATCTGTCGTGATTAAGGCCAATGAACACCTGCAGCTACTCGATCAGACCTCGGTAGCCCAGTGCCTTCGACACTCTGCCCTTGCCGCACACTCAAACCCCATTCCTGGTGTGGCCGAGGAACCGAGGCCGCTGCCTCAATCATGAACAAGACCCACCTGGGCATTCACTGTACCCAAAAGCCAGAACAAGCAAACCAAAGACCAGTCCACGTACCAATACTGCGCATCCCCAGAAGCGCATAAACCCTATCCCTCGGATCCTTACAATCAAACTTCCTACCCCCATGCATCATTCTCGCAAAAGGCATCGGAATCCTCTTGCGCTCCGCCCTCCTATTAAAACGTATCGCCGCAATATTATCTAGCCCAACAGGCGGCGCAAACCGGCTACTATCCTCCCTCCACTTCTCCAGCGCCACCATAACAAACTCAAAATCAATACAAGAGTCGCCCCAGAACAGCGTCGCGGCCCGCGCAAGACTGACTTCTTGCACGATCCACAGCCGGAAGAACCACGGCTGGCGCAGGAAGGTGGCGAAGGCTGAGTATTGCGCGGCCGTGGGGCGGGGGTCTTCGAGATGGAGTTTCGAGCCATCGACTTCCTCCCCGCGAGTTACGTAGGACGCACGCCGCGCTTCAGCATCCTGCACGATCCAGCGAACCTGCGCGTACACATGATTCGCCCTCTGACAGATATACGTAAACGCCGGCTCCACAAACTCCCTATCACCATGTCCCAACCAGATAAACACCCGCCGCGCTTGCCGGTACACAGAAGCCATGAGGCCGACTTGGTGATTCCTTTCCTCGACATCTTCCTGGTTAATACAAATAGCATCGACCCATAGCGGGCCTGCTGTGGTGGGATGCCGGATGGCTACGAGTGCGTCGAACAGATTCCGCGTCACTTTTAGGGGCTGCCCGTTGCAGGTTATCTCGCGGGGCGAGGCGCGGGAGCCCCAGACGTAGGATAGAGCGGCGTAGGGGGAGAGCTTTTTGTCATCGTCGCAACGTTCTAAGGTGTCTAGGTCGAAGGGCTGCAGGAGGCAGGTTATGGGGTCGGAGGGGGTGCCTTGGAGGAGAAGGAGGAGTCTGATCCAGCGGCCGCTGTTGGTTGGGATGCTGGTGTAGAGGGAGGATTTGTGGAGATGGGGGTCCGACATTGCTTAGGATGCTGGGAGCGTGGACTTGGAGATGGACTTGGAGATCATGTAGATTTAGAACTACACCTATGCGGTCCAGTCTTTACGCCTGTCGATCATGAAACTCTTTAAAGCTGGGAGCCTTGTATTTCTAAGTACCGATGACTGAGGCTTCAAAAAAAAAAAAAAAAAAGACTGATTCGACGCAGCTGTGATACCGAGAATACAGGAAAGAGTGCTCTTGTGCCGCCGAGGATGCGGACGTGAGCACAGCGCTCACATGACACGTCCAACTCTGCGGCGTTATAACTTGCGGTATAGCGAAATGATGATTGTCAAAATTCGATATGTAGAGGAGGTTCCTCTAATTCTATGTCCAAAAGCCTGGAAGTGGGTTGTGGTGAGGTGGAGTGAAACGTTGTTCGCTTACGTTCGAATGTTTCCAGGTTCATTGACGCGAGATGGCACGTGGACGAGTTCATTGCATATACATGTCTAAGTAATGCAGCATATGGGCAAATTACGGGAAGCTGTCAACGAGTAAGGAAGTTTGCGTTCTGTTAAGTATACTCGTAGTGTGATCGCAGAGATTTCTTATTTCTTTTGGGCAGAGGCTCAAGCTAGTAAAGGTTTGTAACAGATTATATATTATATGTGTGCGTACACGTATCTGGAATCCAGGTATAGGTGTATGGGTATCTCGAACACAGAAAGCCGCTCTAGCGCACCAAAAACCAAAGAATAATACCTTGCATGACGTCGTGTGTTTGACAGCAGCCTGAAAGGATAAATTTGCTGAGCTTAGACGAGTATCAGTGAGTGAATCGAAGTGCGCAAGGATGCAGCGACTTACCATGTGAAAATTGTCATCCTAAGAACAAAACCACAACCTCCCACATCCCATCACATAACCACACACTGATCCTTATACACCTCCCCGTACTGATCAACCCCGGCCATAAGTTCGTTGTGCTTCTGCTTCGCCTTGACCTCATCCGGAAACCACTTCTTCAAGAAATCCGCCAATTCCAGATCGAGATTATCCGAATTCGCATCGACGACGCTTCGCTGCCTACAAAGCGGGCAGAGGTGCTGCTTGTTGGTTTGCATAACGATGAGACAGCGGATGCAGAAAACGTGGCCACATGACAATTTGACGGGCCGCCATTTGATCTCCATGCACATGGGACATGAGTAGTCGTCGATTTGGGGAACGTGCGAGAGTATGGAGGTGTTGAGCTCGGAGCAGACGGCTTTGGCGAGGTGCGAAGAGAAGGAGGGGTAGGTGATGGTGAGAGGGAAGGTGCTGCGGGCGACGTTTAGGTTTGTTTGTTTGTCGAATTCTGGGACGTTGTCAGTATGGTAATAGTCTGAAATGAAGGGGCACGGTATGTTGGAAGGGAGAATCAAATTGATTGAAAAGGAAAGGATGATGCATACTCTTCAGGATCTTCGTCATGGCGGTTCTATTGATCTCTCCGAACTTCAGCCCCTGGAGAATTTCGCGATTGATGTTCATGAAGCTGGTCAGAGCCTGCAAACACTCTGGCTTCTTGAATTTGTCGACAAGTCCCTGCTGTGCGATGGTGTTGGCAAACTTCTGAAAGCGCTGCGCGGCCATGCCAGCATCGTGTCCGCCGTGGTCAGTCTCCCTTGTCCCGAAGAATATGTCATTCTCTACGTATATCTGAAATATCTGTCGCCACACTGCTATGAGTTTCTTGTTAGACCGACGATCAGGGTCAGTCAGCTTGGCGACTTGCTTCCCAAGCTCTTCGATCTTGTCATGCATGCGTTTCTCTTCGCGGTCTTGGAGGGTTTCCAGACCCGATAGCTCGCTCGACAACTTGGTGAAAAATTCAGAATCGGACGTCAGCTGGACTTCGACAGTCTTGTACCCGGGCCGTCGCCGACATTCATGTCCGATTACAGTATGCGAAGAGGCACCGGACTCGATCGACTTGGAATCATCAGGCTCCTCCAGCACGCGCAGATCTGTCAGGCCGGACTCGAGAGCCAACATGTGTAGCTTCTTCTTCGTCTCCTCATCTAACATGGCGGAATCTAGCTCGCCTGTTTTCTCATTTACGTGGAAGAGGAGTTTTGGTTGGAATGGCTTCTGCACGCCACCCTTCTCTGGCCCGTCCTCATGATTGAGCAGATACTCCAACGGACTATCGGCATGCTTGGTGTTCTCTTGCGCTTCCTTTGCGTTCCTCTCCTCGACCTGCTTAATCAGCCGTGCCAGCGTCTGCGGGTTGAGGCCAACCTCCGATAACTCGCTCGTTAATCTGTTGATACATTTCTTGAGCTGGGAATACGATATTGCACTCTCGACCCAGTCTGGCGGGAATCCCTCATTCTTCAGGGTTTGCTTGAAGACGTGCCCGAATTTCATGCCTGCAGCCTTGTCCTGTAGGCGCTATAGGTCTGTGGGTATTCCGGTGTAGTGGCCACGGTAGAGTATCCTAGCAGGCGATCCGGTGGTAGAGGGAGGCCAGCGACCTCTGAGAAGCGCAAATTTGCACACGTGAATTTTTTGATTGGCCCTCCAAGGTCCGGCGGTCTCGCCCAAAGGAGGGTTTTGGTGTGACGTCACGGCTGGTCCAGGGTTGCGTTCCGAGTCGGAACGGTAAGGCCGAAACGATCTGTGTGAGAGCGTTTCGGTTTAGGACGCAAGAGGATTAGAGTTCGGCTCGGGAGAGCTTGTTCTCTTTTTTCTTGGTGTCGCTGGTGATGATCCGCGGTTCGTGATGTTCGATTTCGTGGACGAGGTATGAGTCGACGGATGGCCGAGTATATAAGAAGGGCTCTTAGTATCTATCAGACACTTCTACCTTTTCGCAAGATCCTGTCACTGTGTTCCGCTAGCCTGGTTCAAGGAAAGCCGTCATACGATCACGTCTCTCTGTCAAAAAGGTGCTAGGATCGCGAGACATCTGGGCAGAACGCGTTGCTGGCGAAAAGCAAACAACGTGCGGATAGGGTGTGGTTATATACATCACCGCCTCATCACAGGAATTCACTAGCGTACCAAAACTCTGGCCAGAACAGCCGTTCGTCTTCCTTGGACCTTCACTTTTGTGCGGTCACGCTGTCCTACGAGTCACACTCTCAGGGCTGAGGCGCAGAGTCTTCGCCTTTTCGCCGCGACCCAGCCAATCGGGGGCGTCCCCGCCACCACTCGCCGCACCCGCAACCCCAACACTCGAAAACGCCATACAACGGGCCTACTAGCTCCATCGCCGTTCCATTCTCTTGCTTGCGCACGCGGACATGGGCGCCGGGCAGTCGAGCGGCGCAAACGGCGGGGCCGGAGGCGCGAACGGCGAGGTCAAGACCAGCTACTACGAGCTGCTGGGCGTGGAGCGGAGCGCGACTGATGACGAGATCAAGAAAGCATACCGCCGCAAGGCCCTCGAACTGCACCCAGACCGCAACTACAATGACGTCGAGCGCACCACCGCCCTCTTCGCTGAGGTCCAAACCGCCTACGAAATCCTCTCCGACCCGCAAGAGCGCGCCTGGTACGATGCGCACGAGGGAGACATCCTTCGCGGCGGGTCCGGCGAGGGCGATGCTGCTGAGTTCTACTACAAGGGGAACACCCAAGTCACCACTGCAGACGACGTTACGCGCATACTGGGGAACTTTAGGAGGGATGTACCGTATACAGACGCTCCGACTGGCTTCTTTGGGTTCTTGAAAGAGACATTTGAACAGCTGGCGAAAGAGGAGGAGCAGGCGGCGGGCTGGGATGGGCTTCAGGTGCCGGAATACCCAACCTTTGGGCACAAAGACGACACGTACGAAGACGTTGTGCGCGACTTCTACGGCGGCTGGAGTGGGTTTGCGACCAGGAAGAACTATGCGTGGAAGGACCGGTATCGGTTGTCAGAAGCGCCAGATCGGAGGATCAGGAGGATGATGGAGAAGGAGAACAAGCGATTTCGCGAAGAGGGAATTCGGGAATTCAACGATGCGGTGCGGACACTGGTGCTCTTCGTCCGCAAGCGGGATCCGCGATACACGCCCAACACACAATCAGCTGACCAGCGTGCCAAGGCGCAGCGGGCGGCAACGAAAGAGCAGGCGGCCAAGGCGAGAGCGGCGAGGCTGAAGCAGCAGATGGAGGAAGCGGTTCCGGCATGGGCGACGAGGCGGGATCCAGATGAGGTGGAAGAGGAGGAAGAAGAGGACGAGGTGGAGCACGTCTTCGAATGTGTCGCGTGCAACAAGACGTTCAAGAGCGACCGACAGTACGAGGCGCATGAGAAGAGCAAGAAGCATCAAAAGGCGGCTCAAGCACTGCGGAGAAAGATGGAAAAGGAGAATGCGCGCCTGCATCTTGATGATGATGCCATCAGTAGTGGTATCATGACCCCGCCGTCGGATCAAGAGGGCGACGTAGTGGATGCTGGAACCGCCAGTGACCACGATGTCGAGATGGAGGACGTTGCTGATGACATTGCAAACCTCAACCTCACAGATGCATCGGCAAACAAAGGCATGGACGAGGAAACCCAATCGACCTCCGAACCGAGCACCGAATCGCACTGGAAATTACCCCCAGCGTCGCCATCAGGCTCAGACGACTCGTCAGGAGACGACGAATACGCCTCCCGCTCCGACATTGAAGCGCGCCTCTCGGCCTTCACACAACACGCCCCTGCGACCTCGAACCCCTCATCGAAAGCCGAGCCCTTGAATACCGATCTTTCCACGCCAGATGCTACGATCCCCGTGGACACCGACTCTGCTCCAGAATCGTCTACTCCCAAACTCGGAAAAGCGGCGCAGAAAAAGGCAAAACGGGCTGCCAAGGAAGCCGCGCTCAAGGAAGCCGGGCTTGAGCATCAGTGCAGCACATGTAAAGCCGTGTTCCCGTCAAAGAACAAGTTGCACGAGCATCTGAAGGACGAGCATTCGATAGGCGCTGCGAAGGGCAAGGGCGGGAAGAAGGGGAAGAAAAATAGACCTCCTGTAGGAACGTCTGATACCTGATGGAAGACCTAGAAGAGAGCAGGGAATGAGTTCACGCTTTCCACAATAGAATGGACGAGGAGTCGAGATTCGTTCAGAATTGATTTGTATTACATATATAGCATAGCGCAGGTGTTGGTATAGTGGGGTCAACGTTGATTCGAATGGAAAGATATGGTCGAATACGTTGATGATACTGTATTGACTTCTTGATCGCTCATATATGGCCTCAACCAAGGTTCACGCTGGATGACTTAGAAACTACACAAACATCGTGCTGCAGATGTCATGTCCAAGCACTTTAATTATCTTTTATTAAGCCTACCATTGCAATACTATACTTCATCACTTAGAAGCAAATTCAGATGTTATAATGTTTCTTGCCTCTACCAAGATCCCTATATCCAGCATCGACCAGCGATGCTATCCCACAGCACGCAACAACTCCCAAAGAATGTAGTATAGTCCAACACAAACCTCATCCCATCCCGTAGCTAACGAATGTCATGTCGAATAGAAACCAGCTATTCGACGTTTATCTCCTCAAGATGTAGCTCAACTACATCTACATCGCAATGGTAACCTTGGCAAGCCATTGGTGACCATCCTAATCCTAGGACCTAGAGTGACAAGTCTACCCTGTGTACGAGTCCGAAGTCCGGCATGTAGATCTTTCGCAATCGTTGCGCGTTTGCACGGTGCGTGTGCGTCGCCGGCCTTGCGAGTCGAGTTCGACGATGATGGTGGTTACAAAGGTGCACCTGTGATAATGAGTAAGTGTAAGTACTCAGAGGTGTATGTAGGTAAGTGGTGTAGGTGATTGGGTGGTGTGGAGGATGGTGGCAGGGTGAGGGGTATGTGAGACTTACATTGGGGGGATGGGAGTGAGAGTGAGAGTGGGAGATTGGGTATTGGTATTGATAGTGAGATTGGGGAGTTGGGAATAGGAATGCTAGTGAGCTGAAGACTGGGAGTGACTGAATGTGGATGCGGTGTTGGCTGATGATGGTAATGTAGGAGACTTTTATATCTTTACCTTCTGCTCGACAGCTATATTATCGTTTGTCGTCTGACCTTGGCATCTGAACTCACTCGGTCCAAGATCTGGTTTGCGTCGGCATCGATGATGATGCTGTTCAGCAGCAGTGATGTGCAGCAGCAGTACCTAGGGTAACTGACTGGGTGAAAAGGCTTTCTGTCGGCATTCTGGATTCTCAGCGTAATGAAGCATCACCCAAGGCGTCAGTCCCCGAGAGTGTACTTTTCAATCTCCGCAGTTTCCCGAGATGTTCAACTCAAAGGCCGGAAGACGCTCACGAGCAAGAAGATGGTCTTATTGTTCGCCTTTGGATCGAGGTCATGGTCTCAGACTTTGCGACAACGAGGCCATTCCTGCATCTTCCTCGAGGGAAAAAGATCCGCGATTATGCGTGAGAGGTATGAACCTCGATGTCACTGCTCGGCACTATCTAGTTTCTGCTGCTTCAAGGTCGCCACGAAAGTTTGCTACTTAAGTATGTACACGAGTTCACTTCTCGGACACTTTTCGTCAAACTGGGCATAAGACGTACAACCAAGTACTGTTTCATGTCGGTCCATCGATGCGGCTGTCCTGGGGTCTAGAGAGTGACATATGTGCATGACTTCCTGTCCAGTCTTTAAGCATACATTCCAGCTGATGGACCTGATGTTAGGCCAAGTATCACATTCTTGTCAAAGAGCCGTCGTTATAAGAAGATGGCTTTGACATCACGCTCCGAGGTGAACCTTTGGCAGTGGTCATCACCACAAGCACATGCACAGTTTTCGAATGGCCACCTGTACTTGAATTCACGTTGCGAGCGATCACCGTTGAGACTTCGTCCGAACCCGCAGACAGCTCCTCCTCACAACAAACCCAGCACCACATATGCACACAAGCCCTACTCATCACCAGCACCCAACACCCCACACCCCACCGGCCTCTCCAACCAATCCCGCAACTTCCCCCAACGCAAACTCATCATGCTGCGTCTTCGAAACAACATCCTCAACATCCATCTCATCATACCACCCCGACGTCCCAGCCGTCATAAGCCTTTGCCCAACCGGCTGACAGCTTCCAAAGTCGATGAGCACAGCCCTGTCCCCCTCATCGAGCATGACGTTCATCGGATTGAGATCGTTATGCGCGAGGCCGAGGGAGTGTAGATGCATGACCGCTGCACGGATTTGCTGCATGCAAATCTCGACATCGAGTGGTCGGGATGGGAATAAGGATGAGGACCGGGACGTGGGATGTGCAACGCGCTGCTCGAGCGTCTGCGCATACTTATCCAGCGCGAGGCCGACGATGCGATCGTGGACGAAGATGCAGCCGTGATAGTTGACGATGTTGGGATGTGGGTTGCGCTGTAAGAGTTCGAGGGTGCAGGCTTCTTGCAGCAGTTGTCGGGGTATCCAGTCCGAGGACGAGCCTTCTTCTGTAAACTTATCGTAATCCAGAATACGGGGCCTCTTGATATACATTTCCCCCTCATCCACTGGGGCTTGGATGCAGAGAAGGTGCGCAGGAATCTTGGGGTAGATGGCCGAGTCTGGGACGAGCTTTAGCGCAGATTTGATATCTTCGAAAGTCATTTTGGTTTTGGGGATCGGGAGGCGGCCGAAGTAGACATCGAAGGTGGGCGTGACGAAGCAGAACTTCGTGTAGAGGAATTTTGGAGAGCTGTTTGGGTTGGTTTGCGAGATGGAGAAAACTTCGCCGAGGGGCTTGAGCTGGCGGCGGTGCGAGATGGGTGCGATTTCGGGAGGCATCGTAATGAAGATACGCGAGCTCAGATGTGATGTTGTGATAGAATTAGGGCAGGAGGTGACCATAGCACGCTAGGAAATGAGGTGTAAATAAGAAGATGATGTTGTGGAAAAGACTTAGGGTTGAAATGTAGTGGAGACTTCCAGACTTGAGTCAATTGGATGTGTTCATTCCGGTAAAGTACAGGAAATGATAGCCGACTGTGGATATCCAGGCCACCTATGAGGTCTGTCCGAAAGCCATCGTACGTTTAATGCCGGCATGTTTATGCCGAAGGCAGTTGTCTAAGACAACGCTCATAGGGCGCCCAGTGTAAGCACGGACCCTCGGTGAACTATCTCTTGTTCAAGGTCGTGAAGCTTGGAGATGAGCACAGACTACCGGCGAGAGGCGGCTAACAGACTTTCCAAATTCCGCAAGGAGTTCTCATGATCATTCTGAAATAATCATAAGAGTCGACTAGTCCTGTGATCTCCTTGCCGGCTCCTTGGACTATGATTGCGGGAGAAAAGAGCAGTCTATATGTTCAATGACCCGCAATCGCTACGCGAGATATATGTTTAGCGTTTTATGCCATGAAACCGACCATCCAAAATAAGTATACATTGTGTTACATACCAAGGACTAGTGCGTCCGTAGGTGTATAGTAGCACCCATTTGGCTACGCAAAATTCACATCGGTCCCCGCTCGGTCATCCGCCACCATGGCATCAATGCTCTCCTTCCTGACCACTCTCTCGACCCCATCCACTACACCAACCCTCCTTTTGCTTTCTACAAGGGCTTTGATCAGCGCAACAGCCACTTCTCGACCCTGATCCAGCGCCTCTTGGCTATAGCTCAAGTCCGGAACATGCAGGAAGACGACCGGCCGCTCGTCTTCCTTGATCGAGAAATAGTGCGCTAGGGAGTTCCAGTAGATGAATCCGCACATGAAGTTGCCCGCATCGGGACTGAGGCGCACGTCCGGCCGTCCATCGCTGACTCGCCGTTCCAGTGACGAAGTTTGAGCTGTGATATTGGGGTCCAGATTGGCTCTCCATCTGACTAGAACGTCATCCACATCGAAGGAAGTTTTCAGGACAGGAGGGAATTCGGATCGGGGGAAGAGTTTCTCTGCTGCTTTGTCTGTGAATCGCCCTCCGTCTACATCGGGTATTTTGTCGTAGCCGCGTCCATGCGCCCCCTTTTCGAGCGTGAAGAATTCTCGGCCTGCGGCAAGCCCGATGTGCAGAATGATGTCGGGAGAAGGATACATGGGGTTATTAGGTGGTAGCAATGTTGGGACTAGAGAGGTCACGGTATCGTAGGCGACTCTAATTGGTTCATGGTAGACGTGGATATGGATTGGAGTCGGGTTGTCTTTGGTGGCGGGAAGTAGCGCTGGAAGGGTAGATGCAATGTCCCATGAAGAGTTCCTAGGATACTTGGCGAGGAAAGGCTAGGTGAGGTCAGCATTACCTGACTGATAAGTGAATATGGAGTAGATAGGCGAGACGGGAAGGATAGACAATCTTGATAGCTTCAAATGGAGTAGTAGAGAAGAAAATCGATGACAGGAGAGACTCCAGAAACGTGGAATCAGAGGAGAGGATGCTGTGGAAACGAGCGCATTTGACAGCGACAGGAGATAGTTTGAGAGAGGAGGTATGGAAGAAGACGAAGCGTGCATAGAATAGAGATGCTTGCAACTTACCCCGAAGCCCGTTACTAGAACAGTGACTGGATCCTCGCTCTTCTCTGCTGGAGGTTGCCGTGCAGCATACGTGCTAGTCCGTGGCATGGTGTTTATTTCAGGGTGTATAGCAGGCCTACCAATACTCCGTGCAGTCAAGTATCATCAATCTGCGCGATAACTAAATCCGTCAGCAATCTCGCTCACTCGCGAGTCCCAACTCCAGAAGAGACCCCACAGGTCCCTCTACCAATGACGTCGTAGTTCGATAAGATGATGTCCTCTTTGAGAAAGTAGAAGCGCGCGCCTCACCCACACGACCAACTGCAAACACCAAAGTAAAAGAACGTGCAACTTACATGGCCAAAGTACAATAAGGGTAAGTATACAATTGGTAGGGTCATGATGCCGAGTCGAAAAGCAGACAGCGACGAGTCGACGTACAAGTACTGGCGAGCTCGAGATCTTCGGGCGGATGTCGGGATTGCCGAGTGTGAGTTAACGCCAGCGCTAGCGAACCGAGGCTCGTGACGCCAGGTTTGAGGCTTCTTTTGGCCGCGGGGAGCTCCCAAGCGACCCCTCATTACATCAACTGCCGGGCCTTCGTTTCGGACCTAATTCAGAGGTTACGTGCCAGACTTCCGAGCATCCTCCTTCCGATCTTTCGACATTACATATTCACCATGCATCCTATAACTTGGCTTGATAGGACGCGAGAGCACTTTTCCTGTACGACTTCGGCGGGTCGCGGAAGAGGAAGCAATTGGGTTGTCTCTTAGAAGGTGCGAAGACCATATATAATTATTCCTAGCGGATGGTACGGGTGGAGAAGCGGAGCATTGCTAAAACATCTCCAGCAAAGCAAAACTCTCCAAGTCTCTTCCATCGCAAAATCTCTTTCCGGTATCAAACAAGACTCCAATCATGTCCTCTCCCAAACCCTACAACATCGCCATCGTCGGAGGGGGCATATCCGGCCTCACCCTCGCCATCTCTCTCCTACAGCACAACATCCCCATCACCATCTATGAGTCGGCGGCACACTTTGGTGAGATAGGCGCTGGCGTGGGCTTCGGATCAAACGCAGCTCGCGCTATGCAGCTCTTGCATCCTAAGATCTACGAGATTTACCAAAAGTGCAACACACCCAACACCTGGGCTAGCAAAGTCTTGGAGTTCTTCACCTGCCGCGTGGGTGATACGCGAAAGGCAGACAAAGACGGCTTCGTAAAGCCCGGAAAGAAGGTCGGAGATGCCCTGTTCTCCGTTGAGTACACTGAGAAGTGGGGCAATGGGGGCGTTTATCGCGCAGCGTTCCTTGATGAACTGGTCAAGGAGATTCCAGAAGGTATCGCCAAGTTTGGACACAAGCTTGTCAGCATCAGTGAAGCTGAAGACGGGTCTGGGAAGAAGGTTTTGCACTTTGAGGATGGGAGCACAGCGACGCACGATGCCGTCATCGGGTGCGACGGTATCAAGTCGATCACACGGCAAGTCGTCCTGGGCAAGGATAACCTTGCGACTAAGGCGGTGTTCTCGGGCAAGTATGCGTACAGAGGACTAATTGACATGGATAAAGCGATCGAGTTGGTGGGCGAGGAGCAAGCGCAGAATGCGCAGATGTATTTTGGGTATCATGGACATGTGCTTACATTTCCAATTGCGCACGGCAAGATTATGAACGGTAAGGCATCTCAATCGGATTACGGGGGAACATGCTAAGAAACGTGTACAGTCGTCGCCTTCAATTCGCGAGAGACCTGGGACGGTCCCAATTGGGTGGTGCACACGTCAAAAGAAGAAATGCAAGCCGACTACGCCGGCTGGGGCGAGATCGTTCAAACCATCATCAACGCCATGCAGAAGCCGGACATTTGGGCACTGTTCAATCATCCGCCGGCCTCAACTTACTACAAGGGTCGCGTGTGCCTTCTTGGCGACGCTGCACACGCTACAACCCCACATCACGGCGCGGGTGCGGGCATGTGTATAGAGGACGCCCTCATTCTCAGCAATCTACTGAAAGACGTGGATGGCATTAGGGATATAGAAAGGGCTTTTGGCGTGTATGAGGAGATGAGGAAGCCGAGGACGCAGAGGCTGGTGAAGGAGAGCAAGGAGGCGGGTATGCTGTACGAATTCGAGCTCGAGGGCGACGATCTGGACAAGATTGAGAAGAACTTTACAAACAGAATGTACTGGGTGTGGAACCATGATTTGCCTGCTGATATAGAGAAGGCGCGGAGCTTGTTCCTTGGTGGGAAGGCGAAGGTGTAATCATCTAGCCAGTATCAAGACTGTCACCGATACCAATCAGCCATCATCGTTCACATCCTGTCACTGTGGTGTCAAGTCGGTTTCCAATTCTCTCCGTTTCAAAGCCATGGCGAGAGGCTTCAGTAGATTCTGGCCTGTCACCCCAGGTTGACTTTGAGTGCCATTTCTATCAACTGTTGACCATTGGCTTGTCATCAATGCAGTAGTCTGCAACCATATACACTCATCTCGAGTCATACGTCCTCGGGGTCCTAATCGATAACATCGTCCCTCAAGGCCAAAACGCCCTTCAACACCTCCTCCGTCTTGGTTCGAATGCCCTCATGATAGACTGCATTCGTTATAAAGGTTTTGAAGCCTTTGATCCTGGCCGCCGTCTCCATGCTCAGATCAAAGTCGACATACATATCGTCGTAGTACACAGCCGCATACACAGGCACCTCGTTCTTAGCCAGTTGTTCCCAATCGTACAGTTTCGGCCAATCGGAGTTCTGGGCCAGCATCTCGCCGACTGTCTTCAGTTTCTTCAGCTCGGGGTAGCAGTCAAAGTAGTGCGGGTATACCACTTCGCCGCTAAAGTAGACGGGTGACGATGACTCTGTTGTCGCCTCCAGATCGAATTCAGGAAATGAAGCGCGGACGCGCTCTGCCGACCAATTCGAAGCTTCGCCGGAGCAATAACACGGCTCATGTAGCAGCGCATAGATGACATTCGTATCAAACGACTCCCCAGTTTCGACAGCCTTGATTGTCGGTTTTGTCAGATGGCCAAAGTACGTCAAATCGGTATCCGCTCGCAAGACGTGCTCATGCACCTGATCAAACCCACCATGGAATCCAAACCGGATCCCCATGCCCAGGAATCGCCTCGCAGTCATGAACCCCTCACCACCCTGCGTCCGCACCGTCTCGTCGCCGAATCGTCCCAGCAGTTTGACGATGCGGCGCACGCGCTCCACGTCCTCGGGGTACTTCGCGTAGTACTGCTCGTTCCTCTTCTTGACGCGCGCAAACAGCTTCTTATACACATCATCCGGGCCATTCCTCGACGGCGGAATACCGCCAAACAGGAACGCTTCCTTCACGCCCTCGGGATGGTAGCTGAGATACGTGGTGCAGCAAAATCCGCCGAAAGACTGGCCCATGATGCTCCACTTCTGGTCCTCGGGCGGGTACGACGCGAGCAGTGCTTTGCGAATCGCTTCACAATCTTTCACGATCGAGTCCGCGCGGAAGGACTTCATGTACTCGGCCTGCACTTTCTCGTCGCCGCGAAGCTGCAGCGAGGATTGCGAGATGGCGGTTGAGAGGCCTGTGCCGCGTTGGTCAAGACACAGGACTTGATAGCCCCGATCGAGGAGCGGCTGCACCCATGGCGAGTTCTGGGGCGGGCCGCAGGGGAAGCCGGGACCGCCTTGGAGGTAGACGAGCCAGGGTAGTTGGGTCTTTTTGGGATCTGGGGGAGTGGATGAGAGGGGCTTGTCGTGTTTGAGAGCTGAGCGGGCGAAAAGGGTTATGTTTCCTGAGGAGGGATTGGCGTGGTCACGGGGGACGGAGAAGAAGTGTTCTGTTATTCTGAGTTTGCCTGTGGGATTGTTAGCTGTGTCGTTGATTTGATGACTCTGATGGAGATTTCATCTCACCGGAGACTAAATGACTCCTCTGTTCGAGGATCTTGGCTGCTTGGATCATGTTGAATGTGGGGTGAAGTTGGTGGCCGTGTGAGGGTATTGAGAGAATAGCTAGGGCAAGTGTAAGGGATGCTCAGGGCCACGGATATTGCAGGACTTTTTATAGTTCATGAGTATTGATCCATGGATGTTCTATCAAGGGCGTAAAGCACGGGTCAGAACAGTCTTGGGGGATCGGCCGATTGGAACAATCAATTGAGGAAGCTCTGATGAAGTGACCGCGCTGAGAATCTATGATTAGGTTTTGGCGAAGAGTGCCCAGCCAAAGGTGCTCATAGCAGTCGCTACCCAGCTATACACAGTATAAGATATCAAGCAAGTGCGGTGTCGACAATCAGCGGGTCCCGCTGACGACTGCTCCCTATCAGATCGGCTACCCCGCTCCGAAAGGTTTATGCGTGCATAAAGCTATGCACAATTCAGTATTCAGCAACCTACACTCGGACGACGCTTCTCTCTTCAGGAATATTTGTATAGTGGCAAAAGCTTCCATTTGTGCCTGACTACCTACTCCATATTACACGTACTTCCACGTATTTCCCAATTTTCGTCCACTTTTTGCAGACGATTGTGGGGTAGGTGCATCACACTGCAGGTAACTCACGACGTCACTTACTTCCGATATTTTCACCAAAAGTACCAATTTCTCTGCTCAATCCATATAGAACTTGCTACCATGGCCAAGGACAAAAAGGCAAAAGGGTCCGACAAGAAAGCTGTAAAGGCTGCCAAAGCTGCAAAACAAGAAAAGAAAGCGGGCAAGAAAGAGAAGAAAGTCTCCACCAAAAACAAAGATGACGACTCGGACGCCGAATCAGTAGATCTCGATGCCGTACTTGCGCAGTACGCGAAAGAGCAGGAGCAGTACCACGCGATCACAGAAGTAGGCTGTGAGCCACCATCGCCGCGGACGTCAGGTACCATCCTCGCAAACCCAGCAAATGAGAACGAGTTGTTCTTGTACGGAGGCGAATACTTCAACGGAGCTACGGCACAGTTCTATAACGATCTTTTCGTGTACAATATCAAGCAAGACTCGTGGAAGAAGGTGACGAGTCCGAATTCGCCACTCCCTAGATCAGGACACGCGTGGTGTCGAGCCGCGAATATCAAGGATATCTATCTATTTGGCGGCGAATTCAGTTCTCCGAAACAAGGAACGTTCTATCATTACAACGACTTCTGGCGCCTGGACCCGGGCAATCGAGAGTGGACGCGTGTAGAGCAAAAGAACAAGGCGGCAGGTCCGCCAGCGAGAAGTGGGCATCGTATGGTCGGGTTCAAACAGTACATCATCCTCTTTGGGGGTTTTCAGGACACATCAGCGACTACGAAATACC
Source organism: Lophiostoma macrostomum CBS 122681 (assembly GCA_010405375.1). Classification (NCBI taxonomy): domain Eukaryota; kingdom Fungi; phylum Ascomycota; class Dothideomycetes; order Pleosporales; family Lophiostomataceae; genus Lophiostoma; species Lophiostoma macrostomum. The sequence continues at coordinate 29,779 of MU004530.1, forward strand.
TGAATGACCTTTGGATCTATGATTGCACGACATTCGCGTGGCACACACCGAAACTGCAATCCGCGCGCGCGGTACCGGATGCGCGATCAAGCTTCACGTTCCTGCCTCATGAGCAGGGTGCGGTAATATATGGAGGGTATTCGCGTGTGAAAGCGACTGCTGGCGCCAACAAGCAACAACAGCAAGCGCGAGGAAAGAAAGGCGGTGGAGGCGGCGGATCTCGTGTTGTGCTGAAGCCGAAAGTCCACGAGGATACGTGGTTCCTGCGCGTCACACCTCCAACATCGGATTCTCCAGCCGGGACTCTCCCAATGGTATCATGGGAGCGGCGCAAGAGGCCTGCCAATCCACCCAACCCGCCCCGCGCTGGAGCTACAATGGCTTTTCACAAAGGCCGCGGCATCTTGTTTGGTGGCGTGCACGATGTTGAGGAAAGTGAAGAAGGCATTGACTCTGAGTTCTTCAATCAACTTTTCGTTTGGAACATTGAGCGGAACCGGTATATGCCGCTGAATCTCCGCCGACCAAAGGCCAACACAAACAAGCGAGCAGCTCAACAAGCAAACGTAAGCCGTCGAGAACGAGCGCGAGCGGATGAGGAAGAGCTCCTCGCCAATTTGAAGAAGCTCGAGATGAAGGCAGGGGGTGCCGTGGAGGATGACAGTGAGGACGAGAAACCAAAAGACGATGATGATGACCCAGAGGAAAAGCGACCTGATAAACCTCGCATTTTCGAATTTCCGCATCCAAGATTCAATGCTGCACTCACTGTGCAGTCTGATACCCTGTTCATCTACGGCGGCACATTTGAGAAAGGTGATCGCGAGTACACATTCGATGAGCTTTGGTCCGTCAATTTAAATCATCTAGACGGCGTTGTCGAGATCTTCAAGCGCGAGCTCGAAGACTGGCAGGGCAGCGAGGACGAAGCAGACTCAGAAGAAGATGATGATGAATCCGAAGACGAAGATGACGAGGAGGCCAGCGAACTCGCATCGCCGACCTCGACAGCCCCAACGAGCGTCACAGACTCTCCTGTTATTCACAAACAGCCGGATGAGGATATTGGCACGACTGAAGAGATATCTGCGCTGACTGATACGTTGCCTCATCCCAGACCTTTTGAGTCACTGCGCGAATTCTATGTACGGACTGCGGAACAGTGGCAGAATATTGTTATTGAAGAGCTCGGCAAGTCATCTCAGGGTATCGAGAAGACGCCCAAGGAGATCAAGAAAGCCGCGTTTGAACAAGCCGAGGAGAAATGGTGGGATTGCCGTGAGGAGATTCGCGCACTCGAGGATGAACAGGAAGCTGCTGGAATTGGCGAGGTGGTTAGTCTTGCCGACAAGGGCGAGGGCGGTGGTGTTGGTCGACGGAGATGAGGCGGAAGGTTGCTCGAATGTATTGAGATATAACTCTTTTGTTCATGACGTGGGACGCACGATCATGTCGGCATTGGGAACTCATCCGATCTACAGCAATGAACACTCATACGGTGAGGCTTATTTCTAGGCCCAAAGCTAAAACACAATTCCCCTTCCCCTTTCCGTGCCACTGGAAGAGTAGTCCCTTTCGTTAGGTGCGCCAACGTTCACGCCTGCGTTCCCTTCACACCAAAATCCTTCACAAACCGCTCCCACCTCTCATCGAACTCCTCAGCTCCCGATTTACCTACACAAACCCGTACGTCAGCTCACTTGTCCCATTCCCTTCTTTCCCTTCCCGGATGTCCTCAACTTACCATCTCTCCACCCGCCCTCCTCCCCCCTCCGTCCATTCCACCCACCAACCAACACCTCCACCATCTGCCCAATATCCTGCATCTCCCTCTCGCTGAGACCCAACTCCTTTGTCCAGAATTGCATGCTGAGGGCCATCTCGGCTTCGGTTAGTGCGCGCCCGAGTTTGAGAGAGGCGACTCGGGCGATGATGAAGTTGGCGGCTGAGGTTAGGACGGTTTGCATGTCTTCTGCGGGGCCGGGGGATGAGGGAAGGGTGGAGTTGGCGTGGGAGACTTGAGGTTCAGGTTGAAGGGCTTGGGGGTATGTGAGGGTCGTGATGTGGTATTCGAAGATGTCGGCGGAGACGGAGGGTATGATGAGGAATAGGGTGATGAGGAGTATACTCCAGTAGAGTATAAATAGTGGGATCCTCATTGTGCGGTCGAGATGCTGTGGACAGTAGTCGCAGCGATGGCGAAGCGGGTGTTTGCTTAGGTGCAGGTAGAAGTAGAAGTGCAGGCGGAGTTTGTTCTGGGTTGCAGTCCGAGAGGAAATTCGTCCAAGATTTCCACTGACGTGAAAGGACTCGTCTATCACATCAGGGCCGCCGCGGTATAATGATCACTCCCGACTCTCACCGTGCAATTCACGTACAACATCCGAACTTGGTGGATAATAAAACCGTCGATATGGCGTGCACTTTTACTAGCTACTAATGCAGTCTATACCCATACCAATGCATATCCAATGCGCGAAGGAGCGTCCTAATCCATCCCAGCTCAAGCATGCCTGTGGTCCAGTGATTCCGTGTCCGTATCCCAATGCGTGGTATCTTTCCGATCCTTATTCCCAGTCTCCAGGACTCCCAATGCGCCAATGCGTATGCTCAAATCATGATATCATTACTTGGCCACGCCGATGGCCTGCCCCATGACACTCTCTTCCTCACCCACGTCCCGTCCCCAGTAGCGTGACCACCTCCCATTATCGCTACTGTCAAAGGAGGAGTCTGATAGTGGACTGATGGGCTCTGCGTCCCGGGTGTGCGGAAGAGGTGTATGTGCCGATTGGGGGTTGACGGGTGGTGTGTCTTCAGCCTCCTCTCCTGTATGATTGTTTCCCGTTGGAGATGTTGGAGGTAGGGCTCCCGCTCCAGACGATGCTTCTACACTCCGTTCCAGTGCAGTCTTTCGAGGCGACGTACAAACAATGCGCCCGGTTACCGGATCCATCTCGTACAGAGCCTCATCATCATCGTCTAGTTGTTCCAGACCGATACTCTTTCTCCCACGCTGGCTGTCATTTGCAGTCGCAGAGTCCACACGATCCATCTCGCGCACCCCCGTCTTCCTCCCCTTCCTGCCATCGCACAAACTACTTCCTTCGTCGTACTGCGGGTATCGCGAATCCACATCCGACTTCTTCAACCCAAGCTTGATCATCAGCCCCCTCCACGAGCTCCTCAACGTAGGGATACACGCCGCGATAAGCGCCGTCTGAACCTCCAGATTACTCAGCATGCCTATCAGTATGACGTTCGCTGTGGTATCATGACCATCGGCCAGCCTCTTTGTCAGTCCAGCTTTGAGTGCCGAGAACGTGCTGGCTATCAGGCCCAATCCCATCAATACGCCAATTACGATTTTCTCTTTCATCGGGCGTCTGATCTTAGCCAGGAACGTGAGCGGCATCAAGCTGAACACGACATCCGAGGCAATATTGCAGAAGCTAGCCACGTACATACTGATAGCGTTCATCTCATCGCCCCAGCACTTCTTGTTCGGGTACTGGTTCTTGAAGTCCCAGGTCGACTGGTACGGGATGCACTGGAACAGATTGCCGACGCCGGTGAACAGGACGAGGACGATGTTGAGGCTGATCATGGTGTAGATGACGTACTTCCAGGACTGCGATTGCTGGAATCGGAGGAGCATGGTTGCGATGCTGAATTTGACGAAGCCGGTTGACCACGCCCAGAACGGGAGGGAGATGGTGCCGAGCATGGAGGAGTATTGCCTTTCGTCGACGCTACGGGAGATGGGGCCTGAGGCGTGGAATGCCCAGGACATGGACGCGTACTGGAGAGCGAACATGACTGACATTAGGATCTGGATCTTTGCGTTAGTGGAGATATTTGGGGAGATCAAGAGGGGATGCTTTACAAAAGCAATGCTTATGAGGTAGTCGTCGATGGAGAACCGCCATACTGGAAGTGATCGTGTGTAGACTCGGGCGACGATGATAAAGGTGGCAACGATATAGACCGGTAATGTTGTGGCAAGGAACACTTTCGCCCAGTTCACTGCATGCGCAGACGTTTCGAAGCTGCGAGTGCCACAACTCAGTTGAGGTGTAAATATATCCGAGTCGCAGTACTCGTACCTTGGATACGCCTTCTCCCAGGCCGACGTCTCGCGTACATATAGATCTGGTATTGGCGTCATGATTTCCATATGATCGGTGTATCGAAGACGCTCGTACGCAACATGAGTCCTAAACCGACGATATCGAAGTCAAGTGGAGCATTGCCTGGTGGGTGGGAGGACGATGACCCGCGGCCCGCGATCTTGGGTGCTTAACAGGATATCCACCTGCTATAGGATTCGCGTATTATCATGGTCTCTGGGTTCCAATCGCCCCTGCCGCCCTCACACTGTTCGCGGTGTAGGGTTTCATAAGTACAGATGACCATTTCGAGCATAAGATCGCAGGGATCAAGTACAAGGATCGGCATCCGTAGATCATGAAAGGGGTTTGGTACAACGCGTTCCCCTGATTCTAGCAAACGTGCGGTGCGTACCGGCCGTAGCCGCTTGGCCTTGCTATGCATTCGTTATCTAAATATCCGTCCAAGCTCTTTTTAAGTTTGGTGGCTCATCGTAGGATCTGAATCGGGCGGTCGCAGAACAGGTGATGGCCGGGGGGAACGCGTACCCTCCCTTCCACCCGTCTCGTTCTCACGTCAGCCAGCGCCCGTGGACTCGGTGACCAGATTCCCAACGTCCCTCATCTCCCTGATTCCCATGCGATGGTTGTGGACAATTTGTTGTCCTGAGAATCGAGGGATCCTCTTTACTTACGCGCGAGTGCATATCCGGAGGAAGGCACCTTCCGTCTCCATGGTGGAATTCCCAGCAGCAAGGTTCAACCATGGAGGCCTTTCCCATCCTGTCGAGTGCACCAAGCCTCACACCTTTCGGTTCGAACTTCCTGGTACATCGAGTCATCTTCGATGTATCTACTGCAGCCATAGAACTGGACAGAGGCTGATTTCCCTTCACAAACACAAGACCTCGATCCAAGCAGCACAGCACAGCCAGAACACCGCTTAATTAGAGTTTGACAGCTGATGTGTGCATGCATGTGCATCGTGCATCGTCGGAGGCACCATCGGCTCGTCTCTTCCGACCAGCGCTGCAATGCGGAGATGCCCGCACGGTACTCCGTACAGCACGCCGCATGGCACAGAGTCGCCGTTTGTCGTGGATTCTCTTAGTCTCTGCCATCGAGAGCCAGACAGGAAAGAGTGGAGACCTCTTCCCAGTATCCATTTGAGACATGATGATAATAATAACAACAATGAAGAGCGATCCACAAACAGTTCCCATCGCGTACGAAGAAGCGACAACGTGTCTGTGACCGCGATGCAGCGTACCACGCGGTACTCGTAAGAAGAGCCGAACGAGGGTTAGAGCGTCACGTCCCTAGTCATCGGGCACGGTTCCCCTGGATATGGCTCCTTGCATTCATTGATTTGGCAAGCCAATGCAGGAATTTGGCGAGTCCCAAAGACCCGAGCTGCAGACTGCAGCGAACGGTTTCGGAATGGTGCGGGTACTGGGCGTAAATCGACGGGACGCGTGTGGGGGTTTCGAGGCTCGGCCCGGTGCCATCTGCCAGTTCGGGCCGACAGGCATCCTCGTCGCTATTGCAAGGTGCCAAAGTCACAAGAAGAATCCGCAATTCGCAAGAGCTCGATGGTGTATCATGATGCCGCTTTGCTCGCTTCTCGATTCAAAATATCGCAACTCAGAGTAGCCAGATTCCTAACACATACAAACCCAAAACGCCCAAAAATGCCATCATCCTCGTCCTCATCCATCCTTAACTCTGGAGCATCTTCCTCCCCGATTTGCCCCTGCCGAACCCTTCTAATCCCTCAATACCCTCCTTCGCAAAACTGCACCATCGGTCCTTGATACTAACGACTTCATACGTACCCTCTTCCTGCACCGGAATGCTCAGCCGATGCTCATAGCTAACCTCAGTCCTTATCTCGAGGACTTTGCTTTTCTTCCCTTTATGCGCGTTTGTAGACCGCGTGTACGTAAATTCAAAGGGCGGCGTACCCCAGAACTGGAAGTCTAGATCTGTACCTCCGCCTTCGTGGATATCCACTTCGGAGACTTGGCCGCCCGAGAGACGGACGGAGGGGATGGGATGGATCTGTTTTGTGATGTTGAGACCAGCTAGACACTCCGAGGCCGAGTCACGCAGGCCCGTGATAGTGAAGGTACCAGGTAGCTCTGCGAGTCGCCGGAACGTAGTTTGCGCGTTGGAAGCTTTGCGTTCTTTCTTATCAAAGGTGTAGTATACCGTAAAAGGGAATTGGCCACCGAGCGCAAACGACAGGCGCTCGCCGACGCAAAAGTCCGTGCGATCTTCAAGGGGAGTGGCAGTGGGCGCATCGTGCACGCTGATCTGAACGCGTTGGGTGGTAGGCGGGGACTTTTTGGTGCACCCGCGCGAGTCGCGAACCTTACGAATCGAGACTGCAGAATGCCCGAGATGCAATTTGCGGTGCTCAATTTTCAGGTCGTATTTATGCGAGTCGATGTTGCGATGAACGCTAAGCTCTGGCTTGGGGGTACCGTGATGCTTGATCTCCACTTCAAGGTAGAAAGGTGGTACCCCATCGAGGGTGACGGGAATGACTTCTTCGCCGTCATCCGAAGACTGCGTATGACAGAAGCTGTACGTCTTTCCGGGATTGTTGAAACGAGCGCTAGGGAGTGAATGGACTGTTTGCTGGATAGTGACTGGCGTGAAGTGCCGGGAAGAGTGATCGTATTTGTTGTCGGCAAGCTGCACGAATTTGTATTCGTACGTTCCTGCTTGAGAAGTCTCGGCGTTGACAGAGGCCATGCCGCCAACACCTCGGAGATCGTTTTTCTTGAGTGCTGCCGTCTTACCATTTTTCTTCTCACGGAACTGCTGCTCGTACGAAACGTCGAACGGAGAGTTTCCTTCGACTATGTTAGCGTGTTCCCTCAATAAGATATTATGGCACTTACCATGCAGCATCACGTCGAATGCATCCTCCTCGCCTTCGCAGATCGCTTGACGAATGAACTTTTCTCCATACTTGTCGACGTAAGCCGACTCTGGTACATGAATCTGGGGTCGAGGAACCCATCCAACGGAGAATTGGCTTGCTTTTTCATCAATGATACCCGGGCAAACAGAGTCCCTCACTCTGAGGAGCTGATATAGACCCTCGGCCTGGGTGTTGAGCTTGTCGTTCGCACTTTGGACGCTGACCTTTTTGGTTTCCTTAGTGTCCAAGTTCTCATACTCCAGTCTCCAGGGTCCAGCACCAGTAAGGCGCAGAGGAAGATCGACAGGTTTGCCTTGCAGAGCCATGACAGATTGCTTGCCCTCAATGTGACCAAAGTAGGCCTTGGGACGCTCGTGGCGAACGTTGACCTTGGCTTCTTCTTTCAAAAACTCCTTACAGCCCATTTTGTCAGTAATGCTAGTCAAAGCCACGGTATATTCCCCGCCCTGGCTGAGCTTCTCAGTTTGGATTGTATAATGCTCCTCCTCGACGTCTCGGGAACGCTTCTCGCGTTTCCCGTTATGAACCACCTCGTACTCTAATCTCCAAGGACCCTCTCCTTGGAGACGCACATCAAACTCAGCAGTATCGTCAATGCAAGCTTGCTTGGGTCCAGACGCCTCAATGAAGTGGGCGGAAGCAGAAGGCTTGACATCTTGTTCCAGGACAAGGTTGTGCAGAGGCCGCTCGCCGTATACAAAATCCTTGATGGTGTTGAAAGTATACGTGTAATGACCTGCGTCGGGTGGTGTGAGTTCGGTCGTACTGCGCAAAGACTTGACTTCAAGACCAAACACCCGTTTGTCGCGCCCACTCTGGCGTGTGTATCTGATCGAGAAGGGAGGAGTTCCAATGAGGTCCAGTTCCACGCGCAATCCGATTGGATTTCCTGCGCATTTGTCCACAATGTCCTCGCTGGTAATCGACAGTCCAGGCTCGGGGGGGTTTTGCAGTAGACAGGATGCGGGCTCAAGAACCTCGCCTCCACAAAAGTCGGTGGAAACGGACTTGATCGTGTACAATCCGCTAGCGGATATCTGCGGTTGCTCTCTACTCGTCTTCATGTTCTGCTTCTTGAGCTCTGCCTGCGGCGAGTGGTTCCCGTTCGCTAACAGGTTCGCCTCCGGGGTGAAGAGGTACTCAATAGTGTGTGGTGTATCCGCAGGGTACTTTCCTGTAGAGCCATATTTGATTGGAAGGCGGGTGACAAAACCCTTGGCAACTCGTAGAGGATGCTGCGGGTTGCAGCCATCTAGGATGGCGTTCGGGCGCTCGTGAACAGTGAAACTTTGCGATGCCGGCTCTTTGTGTCGCGGTTGGTAGTCCTCATCGAAGCCAACGTAACTGACAATATTGCCAAGCGCATCTGCGACCTCTTCGACGCTGTATGACCAGATTCCACTGTTTATCAAGGTCTCATTTAGAGGCACCAGTACCTTTTGAGGTCGGGCCCAAGAGACATCTTCGCGATTGCTGCGGACCAAAGCCTGAGATGTGTGCTTGGATAAGGGAGAGACGAAGTCTTCCGGTTGCAGGCCCTGGAACTCAGAAGCTTCCCTGGGTCGACCTCCGACAGTTGTTCGGTATTTGATGCGAAGCGGCGGGATACCCTCAACCTCCAGAGCCACATCGGAAAGGTCGTTGCGGCATCGGTTCTGTCCCGTGGGCTTCACGCGGGCTTGCGGACATGTTGCGACGACCACGTTGGAAGACCGCGGCCGCACCTCCAACTTGGACTGGTCCAGCACTTTTTTGAGAATGTATACGCCCGTCTTCTTCACGTTGTACCGCAGAAGCAGAGGCTCCGCGGGATCGACAAATCGAACAGCCTTCCTCGCGTTCCTCAACAGCTTTTTCACTTCGCTCTTTCTGATGGTGATGGTCTCGTTGTGATTAGTGCCAATGTCGATGCGTGTGAGTTCGATCTCGATCGGCTCGGTTTGGTTGATCAGGATTGGCAATTCGAGGTGGGTGACGGACGAGTTTAGACAGAAGGTTTCTCGATTCGGGTTCAAAATCGCGGATCTGCATCCGTTAGCACAAGCAAGATACTTGCCGCAAGAGTGACAAACCCCTCAGGTAGTATATTGATGATCTGCTTTCCCAGGATTAAAGACGCGTTGTGCAGGATTGGACCTGGCTTGACGCTACGCTCACTAATGGCCAACTCGCTGTCCCAGAGGAAAGCGACAGCAGAGACCAGCCATGCTTGTACCGGAACCTAAGTTTGTCAGAGCCTCCTTCTTCTTTTTTGAATGCGGTCCATACTTACGCCAATCCGGAACATCAGCATAGCATCCAAGCCGACATGCAGAAACGCCAACGTGCTCGAAGTCAAATTACTCCACTCCAACCAGGGTATCGAGAACAGTGGAAGACAAAACAGGAACGTGCTATCGATGAAGCACCACTTGATAAAATACCAAAACGATTCCGTCTCATCCACTGCTAAAGTGTAGAAGTCGTATAATTTGTACGCCCATAGGAAAACATATATGGCAACAGCATAGGATCGCTGTGTTGGGGGATCCATGATGTGCGCTGGAATCCATGGCTCCGCACTGGCTTGCTGCGTCGCAAGAGGGATCTGAGGAAGCGATGACCCCCCATACTGTCGACCCGGCGTGCCATTGTACGGACTTCGAGCGCCCGGCGAGCGGTTCGGGTGTTGCGGAGTCGCGGGGAAGCCCCCAGGGCCACGACGTGGTGTACCGTTCATCGCACCCGGTGGCAGGCGAGTCTGGTATTGAGTGTGGTCATGGGTCTGCGTTGTATATAGCGCAGCTCCAGAGAGTCCAAGGGAGGGTTTCGCGGCGTCGCGGGGGTGATTGTTTGGGCTGTCTCTGCTGCCAAACAAAACTTCCAGTCGCGTCGCTGATCGCGAAGTCAGTGGTTGGCTTGGCGCGAAGGCCTGGCCAATCAGAAGTCACAAATCACGTGCTCGTTCTATCACGAAAAACCTCAGGCAAACCTCGCTCCTCTTCACTCTTCACTTTCACCATCACGCCCCAAGACACAATAGACTGGCAGCGCGAACCAGCCTCCTATTGTCCGTGTTCACGCATGGCGCACAATAGACAATAGAACAATAAGCGGCTCTGGTATATCAGCAGCCGCTGCCCGCCGCCCACGATGCTCCTCAAACCTTTCCACAACCCACTTTTCGACTACTGTCTGCAAACTTGACCCGCAATTTGCCAATTTACTCCAATTTCTTGTGTATACACTTGTGTTGCATATATCAGCCTTCACCATGGTCGCAACCAGACGTACCAGCCGCCAGAAGACGCCTGTCTATGAGGAATCTGTCTCCAAGGCCGCAGGGAAAAAGAAAGTTGCCCCCCAATCTATTGCCGGCAAAGAGAAGATTTCCCAGAAGAAGGTTTCCGCTGAGCCTGCCGCGTCACCGACTCCAGAGCCGTCCAAGAAGCGTTCTCTCCCAGCTGAGGACGAGAAGTCTCCAGTTCCGCCTCCCAAACGATCAAGGGACGAGTCAACTCCTCCCACCAATGGAGTTGCGGCCCAGCAGCGGTATCCCAGCCCTGCTGACCAGGGAGCCACTGAGCACGACAAGGAGACGTGGCAAGGGTTCTGTGAGATTGCATCCGAGCCCGAATTCTTCTCGGTGATGCTCCGAGAGATGGGTGTCAACAGCGTCTGTGCCCGCCAAGTCTTCTTCCCGGACCTCGACACCCTCAAGCAGCTGCCGCAGCCCATCTATGGCTTCGTCTTCCTGCTCCGGTACCGCGAGTTCGACAGTGAGAACCAATCCGAGGACTGCCCAGATGGCGTCTGGTTTGCAAACCAACTCCCTGCACAAAACTCGTGCTCCACGCTGGCCATGTTCCACGTCTTGATGAACACGCCTGACATCCAGCTCGGCGAGAACCTCCAGGAGTTCAAGTCATTCACCTCCGAGATGCACCCTCTGCATCGCGGTGAGAGCCTCGCAAACTTCGAGTTCGTCAAGCGAATCCACAACTCCTTTGCCACCAAGATGGATTTGCTTGTGAGCGACAGCATTGCCGCCCAGAAATGCCGCAAAGCCGAGAAGGCCAAGGCCAAAGGCGATCGAAAGCAGTCGGTCACGTCCATCAGCAGCGAGGAGAGCATCGAAGACAGTGCGCACCACTACCTCGCATTTCTCCCGATCGATGGCCAGGTGTGGAAACTCGACGGCATGAATGCCCAGCCTACCAGCCTTGGCGAGTACGACGAGGAGAACACCGATGAATGGCTCGACATCGCTTGCAAGCGCATCATGGCGCTCATGGCCACCGCTGGCGACGAGGATTACCAATTGTTCGCACTGGTCCGTGCCCCACTTGCACGACATCGCCAAGAAATGTGTGAGATGGTCAAGACCGCCAAGCTCATCGAGTCCACCCTAGACAAACAAAGTCCAGAATGGAAGTCCTTCCTCGTCGCCGACGGCGAGAACCCAGTTGCACCAGGTCCGCCCAGCCCCTCTCTTCTGTCCTCATTTGGTATCTCTGAAGAGCAGTTGAATGCGACCACCATCGATGACGACGAACGCCAGAAGATTGAGAAGTCAGAGACGTCAGTGCTGCTGGGCCGCCGCGAGCGCCTGATGCTCCGCATCAACGAAGTCCAAGACAGCATCATGATGGAGATGGGACTGGAGGCAGATGAGAAGCAGAAGGCTGACGAGCGCCGTTGGGACTATGCGCCAGTTGCCCGCGTTTGGTTGGAGATGTTGGCTGAGAATGGGTGGCTGCAGAAGAACATTGCGAAGTTCAAGGATCCGCAGTAGCCGGCTCGTTCGAGTCGCGACTAATTGCATGGTTGCGGAGAAACATTGCGAAGTTCGAGGATTCACAGTACATGGCTGGTTCGTTGGATATGTGGCTAGGACAGATGTTGGGTGGTATTTTGCACGACCGATGAGCGGGTCATTTGCATGAAGCGTTCTGGTTATGGGTCATAGCGGCTTCGGCTCCATATAGCACGATCTCACAATACACCTTTTTGTATATTCTGTCTAAGATTCACAAGATCATAGCAATGCATCGTCGCGTCGTGACGGGGATCGCTTCAAACAATTCTCCAACCAGGAACTACTCCGAGAAGCGCAGATCCATCAAGTCGCAATTCAGTCAGACATTGGGAGGCGTCCCAGCCCTTCTCATCCTCTATACAGGCCCTCCAGCCTACATTCAACAACATCAAGCAAACCTCTCGAATCCCTTGCCCACCACTCACGCCACTCCACCCTCATTCCCCCCATCAACTCCCCATCAACTCCCCATCAACTCCCCATCAACTCCCCATCAACTCCCCAACAACCTCGCCCATCCAATCAAGCTGACACGCACTGACACCCCTTGCCCACGCCTTCCCCGTATACACAAACTCGGTGAACACAATGCCCTCGGTCTTGCGGCCAAACAGCACGGAGCTGGGGTGTATGGCGACGGTTTGGGAGCCTGTGAGCGTCTTGTAGCTGCCGTCGGGCATGAGGCGCGCTGTGTTGGCTATGAAGCCGCGGAGGAGACAGCGCAGGAGGGAGGCGGCTTTGGTTTCGGTGAGAGTAGAGGGGGGTTGGTGGGCGGTGAGGGAAGATGAAGAGGAGGAGGAGGAGGGGGGAAGGAGGGAGAGGGATTGGGAGTGGAGTTGTTTACGTATGTTCTGTGGGTGGGGTGGGGTTAGTGGGTGGTTTGTACTAGACGACAGAGGAAAGGAAAGAAAGAGGGCAGGAGTACGAGGACGAGGACAACATACCATAACATTCTGCATCGCACGATGACTCACAAAATGCCTCTGACACCACGCCTTGCGATCTGACTGCTCCTCCGCATACCGCTGCACCGTCACAAGAAGCGTCATATGATCGCCCTCCCTTCTATACAACTCGCGTCTCGCCGCCTCAGCCTCTTCCTTGCGTTCCTCCGTCACCAGATTCAAAAAGACATCTTCGACGCTCAGCGCTGAGATGATGTCGATGGCCTCGGACAGGCAGTCGCGCTCCGGGCGCGCAGCCTCGACCAAGACGCGACCCAGTGCAGGCGTAAGCGGCAACTTGGCGACCTTTAGGCCGAGCTCGGTGATGCTGCCCGTGTCGGACATGCAGCCGAGGTTGAGCAGTTGGAGAAGGGCTTGCTCGAGCGCTTCGCGGTGCGGACGGTCGAGGAAGGGGAAGTTGACCACTTCGTCGACGCCGCGAGCTTTCATGGTCAGAATGGCGTGGCTGAGATCGCATCGTAGGATCTCGGGGGTTGTCCTTTCGTCGAAGTCGTTGTAGCTCTCTTCGGTGTACAGTCTGTAGCACTGACCCGGTGCTTCACGGCCAGCTCGTCCCTGGCGTTGGATGGCTGCGGATTTTGAGATGGGCTTTGAGAGCAGGGTTTCTAGACCTAGTCGGTTGCGGAATTGCTTGATTTTGGACTTGCCGCAGTCGATGACGAAGCGGACACCAGGCACGGTGACGGACGTCTCGGCGATGTTGGTTGCTAGGATGACTTTGCGCGTGCGTGGAGGTGTCGGGTTGAAGACGAGTTGTTGTGCGTGTTGGGGTAAGGCGGCGAACAGAGGGAGGCACAGCAGCTTTGGGACGTCTTTGGCTTGGCCCTCCGCATAGTCGTTGACGAGCTTTTCTAGGCTTTCAATAGTGTCTTGTCCAGTGAGAAATACGAGGATATCTCCGGGCAGTGGCTCGCGATGGTTGATTTGGAAAATCCGTATCAGAGCTGACTCGACCCAGTCTTGTGTCGGTTCTGGGAGGTACGTGGTTTTGACTGGGTACTGTCGTCCCTCGACGAAGCATGTGGCCACTTGACTTGTCTTTGACTTTGACTTCGAGTTTGATTTTGACTGTGACTTTGACTTTTTCGATTGGTCTTTGTGGTCAGATTCGGCATCTGAGGAGATACCCGACCATGACCCTTCGGAGTCTGTGTCATCTGTCTCGGCTGCCTCGCTCCCTTTCTCATCCAAACTGTTCGAATCGTTATTGAAGAGCCTCACTAGAGCTTCAACATCGGCAGTTGCACTCATGACTACCACTTTCAGCGGATGCTTTCTCTTCTGCCCTTGTTCGACTCCCGCCACCAGATTCTTCAGAAAACCCAAAATGAGGTCAACGTTGACGCTCCGCTCATGAACCTCGTCGACCACTACAGCGCTGTACTGTTGGAGCGTAGGATCTCTCAGCGTTTCTTGCAATAGCATACCCTCCGTCAAGAACTTGATCTTCGTGTTCGGGCCCGTTGCGTTATCGAAACGCACGCAATAGCCTACTTTCGCGGCCGGGCTCTGACGCCCAAAATGACTGCCCATCTCCTCTGCTACACGTCGTGCTAACGAGATTGCTGCGACTCTTCGCGGCTGAGTGATTGCTATGCATTTCGTACACCAGGGCTCCGAGGCCAGAAATTGGGGGACCTGTGTCGATTTTCCAGAACCAGTCTCTCCCGTCAGTACGAGGATGTTGTTCTTGCGAAGTGCAGAACGGATTGAGTCAGCATGTGGCCATATTGGTAGAGTTTTCCTTGTGTGAAGTAGGGCATCCTGTCGTCTCGAAAGAGGCGTTGCAGGCTGTAATGATTCCTTGAGCTGTTCATCAGGCTTATGAGAGGTCTTTCGCCCGGGCAGAGGATTTGGCAGTTTGCTAATAGGTTTGGATGAACTTTGCTTGGCGAGTGGTGAGGCTCTTCGTGGCCTGTCCCGGATTGTGGGTGCAGTCGCTGTCTTCTCAGGTTTCATCAACTTGCCTGTCCCTTTCTGCGGGAAGACATCTTCCCGGACTGCCTCGACTTTAGGAATTGTGACAACTGGAGTGCCATCCCGATTACGCTTCTGCCCTCTAGTCGTCTCGGAAGCGGTGTCTTTCTTGCTCAATGTCTGGAGGAGCTGCGCTATGCCTCGACCAGGGTCCTTTTGCTTCTTCTTCGACATTGCGAAGTCCACGCAGATGCAGTCTTAGTATGGCTCGTTGTGATTTTCGGTCGATAACTTTTCCGATCATCTTCTTATCGATAAGCTGTGCCCATACTGAATATGGACTAGCGCGACGATGCCGTTCCACTGTTGTCCACGATTTAACATCCAGACGTCCATCCTAGAAGTTATCGTCTCGCCATGCTCAACTACAAGGCTGAGGAATAGGTCACCCAGATACACGCTCAGCGAACGCCTAAGGGAACGCCAATTCACTTCCACCCAGCGGTCAGACGAACGTCACCAGAGCTTTGCAATACCCTCCGCTAAAAGCTGTTGTCTAGGTAGTGATGCTTGCAGACTAACGACCGTTTCGTGAATTATTTTGATGGCGTCCCAAACATGGAGAACGGCTCGGTGTCCATTTTTCCGGTGTCAAACTCTGGGGTGAAGATCTGCGACCCCGCGAAAGACCGGCCTTGAGCTAGACTTTCATCATCCGGCAATTTATCCATCAATATGTAAACGACATCATCTCAATTGAGGAACCGGGACAAGAGCTGCATTACCGTGTACCGGGAACACATTGAAATGGAGACCAGGCCCACCTGTCGGGCTACACCAGCTTCACCATGCTTCTTCCCCGGATATGGAGCACTGTGGCTCTTTTCTTTACACTAGTCCAGGGTAATATTGATCGCGAATCGCTCGTTCGGCAATTCAATCTCAATCTTAATCATTCCGACTCTTACAGTCCCGTGCAAGTGGGGAATGGCAATTTTGCTTTCGGCGCCGACATTACCGGCCTACAGACATTTCTTCCACACAACACGCTCTCTTCGTGGGGCTGGCATAACTCATCGTTACCAACAACGCCAAATCAAACATCGATCAGCGATTACACGGGCGTAGATTGGTTGACGCACGATCGCCTCGTCAACTATGAACAACCAAATCCAGCAGAGAAGGACATCAGTCAATGGTTGATAGCAAATCCTCACCGCATCAATCTTGGAAGAATTGGGCTGTGGTTTGGAGGCCATAATGTTACCGAAGACGCTTTGAGTCATAAAGAACAGATCGTGGATCTTTGGGAAGGACTGATATCATCTTCCTTCACCTTGAATGGTACCAAAGTCGAGGTACAGACCGTTGCAAGCCCGGATACAGACACCGTCGCGGTGGAAATAACATCTGAACTACTCAAGAGTAACCAGCTAGGCGTATTCTTCGACTTCCCGTATGCGAGTGGACAGAACAAGTTTGACGCGCCCTTTGTGGGGGTCTGGAATGCCACGGAGAATCATACCACCACTCTAGATACGAACCCGGATGGGGCGTCCATATTGCATACACTTGATGCAACAAGCTACGTTACCGAGATAACGTGGGACGGCACAGCGAGTATTGAAAGGCACGATAACGCAACCCATAGATACATCCTGAGCGCAGGGAAGAGGCACGGGACTTTGTCTTTCACTGCCACTTTCTCCCTAACCGGAACCCAAGGTGTAGGAACTTTCGAAGAAGTCGAAGACGATGCAGCCGATTGGTGGTCCGATTACTGGGAATCCGGGGCCTTCGTATCCCTACCAACCGCGTCCAACTCCTTCGCGAAAGAACTACAACGGCGCATCATCTTGTCTCAATATCTCCTCGCAGTCAACGGCGCCGGCAAAGACCCGCCTCAGGAGTCCGGATTAGTCAACAATGGCTGGTACGGCAAGTTCCACATGGAGATGGTCTTCTGGCATCTATCGCACTGGGCATTCTGGAACAAATGGGACATGCTCGGACGTAGCATCGACGTCTACAGTCGTTTCCTACCCACCAGTATCTCGCGCGCCGCCCACCAAGGCTACTCCGGGGCTCGAATCGGCAAGATGAGCGATCCCACTGGACGCTCAGCACCAGGCGAGATCAACAGTCTGCTGATCTGGCAACAACCGCACCCCATGTACTTCGCGGAGCTCGAATACCGCGCATTTCCCACCTCCTCCACACTCCAAAAATGGGACGCCGTCCTAACAGCTGTCGCAGACTTCATGGCCAGCTACGCATTCTACAACACGTCTACACACGTCTACGACCTCGGACCACCGCTATACCCCGTCTCAGAGAACACAAACCCAAACATCACCATAAACCCGACCTTCGAACTCGCATACTGGCGCTTCGGCCTCAACATAGCCGCGCAATGGAAACAACGCCAGCACAAACCCATCCCGCCACTCTGGCGCACCGTGCACGACAACCTCGCGCCCTTCCCCATCCAAAACGACGTCTACGTGCTCTACGCCGGGGTCTCCGATCCCTGGACAACGTCCGCCCTCGCAGAAGACCACCCCGGACTCCTCGGCATCTACGGCTGGCTACCGCCCGATCCACGCCTAAACCTGAGCACGTTCACCGCAACGCTGGACAAAGTGTACACATCGTGGAACTTCACGTACTCGTACGGCTGGGACTTTCCACTGCTGGCGATGACGGCGGCGCGGGTCGGCGATGCAGAGAGGGCGGTTAGTTGGCTGCTGGGTCCGGATTTTGCGTTTGATGGGCTGGGTATGCCGGTTGGGGGCGCGAGGGTCGCGACGCCGTATTTTCCGGCGAGTGCGGGGTTGTTGACGGCTGTGGGGATGATGACGGGGGGATGGGATGGGAGTGAGGGCATGGTTTGGCCTGAGGGTTGGGTGGTTGAGGGGGAGGGGTTTGCGAGGGGGATGTAGGGCGATGATGTAAATGGTGTGTAGGTCACGAAGCGTGGGTTGGCATGTTTGTGTTCGTTACGCGAGGTGGATAGATTAATTCCATACCACAGCTCCCGCGGCTCCAGTGAGACTCAATGTGCATGCAGGATATGCACTGGCCTACATGAGCCTTGAACCGGGGTGGCTATCTAGGGACCCATAGGAACAATGCCCACGATCCACTCGCACTTGGGAGGCACAACCGGGATATCCTCATCGTCCTCAAATCTCCCCAGCCGTCCCACCCGGCGATAGATCTCTTCCAAAATCCTGCCCTGCTCGCCCTCGTATTCTCCTGGCTTTCCCTCTTTCTGGCGATGACTCGCCTCGACAGGTCTTGCAGTGCCAGATGCTGGTTGCGCCGGTTGCTGCTGGGTAGCTGGCGCCTGCTGTGCTTGCGCAAATGAAGATGGGGCCGCAGCCGGACTCTGAGTCCTCGCGCCGAAAGGATTCGGGTTTGCTGGGGGTGGTTGCTGGGGTTGTGCGGAGGCAAATGGAGAAGCGGATGGTTTTCCAAATGCCGACGTGGTTGAAGCGGAAGGTTGAGATGAGCCTGAACCGGCGAAAGGATTTGGCTGGGCTTGTGCTGCTGGTTGTTGGGCAAAGGGAGAGGGCTGACTGCCTGGCCGCTGTTGTCCGAACGGTGCCGCTTGATTTGCCTGAGGTTGTTGGCCAAATGGTGAAGGCTGATTTCCCTGTGACTGATTCTGACCGAACGGAGTCGCCTGAGTCGCTTGTTGACCGAATGGAGATGCTCCTGTATTAGCCTGTGCTGCCTGGGCAAAGGGCGAGGCTGTCGCGCCAGGTTGGGAAGGTTGCCCAAAGCCAGAAGATCCGAATGACGGCCTTCCGAAGGCACTATTCTGTCCAGGCGCGCTTGGTTGTCCAAATGCTGATGGTGCAGATGGTTTACCAAAGGCAGACGTTCCACCTGGAGCGGTTGCTTGGCCAAATGCTGGTTGTTGACCCATAGCACTTGCTTGTCCAAATGCCGACCCAGTACCAGGCATGGAAGGTTTCCCAAATCCTGACCCTGCTCCTAGTGATGAAGCTTGACCAAAGGCTGATCCGGAACCCAGTCCAGACGGCTGTCCAAATGCACTTGCTTCGGGAGTGGAGGACTTGCCGAATGGCCCAGCATTGCCTATACCAGAAGGTTGACCGAAAGCCGACGTATTCTGGCCAGGATTTGAAGGTTGCCCAAACGCAGAAGTCGTCTGACCAGAATTCGAAGGCTGTCCAAACGCAGATGTCGTTTGGCCTGGATTCGAAGGTTTACCAAAGGCTGAAGTCGTTTGGCCTGGATTCGAAGGTTTACCAAAGGCTGAAGTCGTTTGCCCAGGATTCGAAGGTTGTCCAAAGGCTGAAGTCGTCTGCGCTGAGTTTCCAGCCTGGCCAAAGGGGCTCGCACGAGGCTGCCCGAAATTGGAAGGTTGTCCAAACGCAGAGACCTGAGGTTGAGAAGCGCCTCCTAGAGCATTTGTGGTCGGCTTCCCAAATGGAGAATCCGCAGCGGGTATGGGGGCTTTGCCCTGAGTAATGTCCAGCCGATTTGGATGGACATTGGCGCCATCTTCAATATACTTGATCGCGCCATCTAGGTCCTTGAGGATGCTCTCAGTCTGCTGTTTCATTTTCTCGTGCAGAGCGCGCTCCTCTTGTTGCTAGTTCAATTAGAAATGAGTTCAATGTACTTGGTAAAGACAAGACCTACTGCTATGTTCTCATTCCCCGTAGCACGCTGCGTGTAGTAGCGAAAACGGAGTTCCTCAGGGCTGATTTCTACAGGGCCTTCGATCAGCTGGCGTGGTACGTCTCGACCGGGGCCATAGCATGACAGAGGATACACTGGACGCTGATCTGTAAGATCTGCCTTGATATCCTCCCTGGTCAGATGGAACCTCGATGGATTCTGGTTGCGCCCTGTTCACGGTTATTATCATTTTCCAAAATGGATGACTCAGATATCAGTTTTTTGAGAACACTCAGTGAATCTGTTAAAGGGGCTCACCTCCAAACGAACCTCCGGTCTGCGGTCCAGGGCGGTAACGGTCACCCCCGTTGTTGAAGGCGGCGAATCGATTCGAGTTAGCTGTGCTGTACGCACCTGAAGGAAGGCGATTGGGGTCACTCCCATAGCCTGGGTGAGTGTTTGCGCATCGCTCTATTCTCACGTGTTAGTTTGCGTAGCCAATGAGATGTTGCAGGGATACTCACCTCCGTACTTGCACCTACCGTTCTGGTAGAAATGGCAGACAGGCATCGCTCCAAGACTCGAATGCTGAGATGCAAAGTTGTGTAGCGGGGATGCGTCGTATCCACTGATAGAGACTTAATACGTTGAGATGCTTCAGAGGATCACGGTTGGAGGTGGTGTTGAAGTTGGGAGGCTGGAGGTGAAGGCTCAAGCGAGCTAGGGTACGCTTTACCGAATTGGGTTGAAATCCATGGTCGAGATGGCGTAGACAACTGGAGATGAACAAGGACATAAGACTTACTTTAGGCGGTATCTGTGATTGGCATTTGAAGCACTCTGATCATTGTGCTGAGATTGTCCAGCTGCTCGCTGAGCCTAGAGGGAGCGCTGCATCTTACAGTATCGCGGCGTAGACGCCCTTTGATTGGTCCGTGTAGCATTCGTCAGTCATTGCACAATAATGGACCGAATTTTGTAGCCAGAGATAGGTGAATGACCACAGCGTGAATTGATCCGGTCTTCGACAAGCTGTCACTAAACTACTACACCGTGTTTGTTTTCTGTTCACTTTCTAGGTGTTCTCGCTGCGGCGCCAAGCCGAGCTAAGCCTTTTCGAGCATTAGAGCAGCATCACGTGAGCAGGCCAAATCGAACCGTGGTAGGTATACTACTAAGCACCCCAGACACCAAAGTAACGTGACCTGCTTACTACGCCAACCCGTTGCAGCGGCCAGACTTCGGGCTCTCTCCTTGCCTTCCTCTGCGCTTTTAGGTCTTGCGCTTACTACCCTTTAGTATCTCTATACTAATTTACCCTTCCTTTACTACCTCTAAGTTTATATATATCTATATTCTATACTCTTAATATACTAGATAGGTAAGTAGTTAGAATAGATAAGTAGTTACCCTTTACTAAGACCCTATTAAAATTATAACTATTATAGGTTCTTAAGAAGGCTTCTAATAAACCTATATATAGATTTATTGCTAGAGCTATTCTTTAATATCTATAGTATTATTTTTATATATTCTTAAGTTATACCTAGCCTTACTATACTATCTATAGTACCTTTAAGTTAGCTTATCTCTATTAATATATATCTTCTTCTTACCCTTCTTTCTATTACTATAAGTACTAAACTCCTAAAGAGTAGTTAATTAAGTACCTTTCTTAATTATTAGGTTACCTTTCTTCTATACTTACTTTCTTTTATATAAG
>MU004531.1:0-50458 GCA_010405375.1 Lophiostoma macrostomum CBS 122681
AAGAAGGTAAAGAAGAGAGGGCGCACTAATAGAGGTAAATCGACCTAATAGTGCTATAGACACTATAGTAAGCCTAGGTATAATAAAATAACTTGTAAGTAGCCTATATAAGTAGATTCTATATAGATTATACTATTATAATTTTTTATAACTAGTTATATTAGTATTATACTCTTATATATAGTTTAGATTCTAGTAGGGTCTTAGCACTTTTAGATACTTGCTTGGGTCGAATACTCGCTTATAAAGTATATTAATATATTATTATAAATAAAAGATTATATAAATAGAGAATTTTTTTATAAAAGTAAATAAATTAAATACTCTATTATAATAAACTACTTATAAAATTAACTCTTTTTAATTTTAGAAAGTTAAAATATAAACTATATTTAAAAATAGGTAACTACTACTTATTATTAAAGTTATAATTATTAAGATATTTTAGAATAACTACTAGATAAGTAAAACTTGCTTATAAGACTATGGTAACGTGTGTCGCAGAACCTTGGTAATAACCTGTGCAACCCTCTGCATTGGAGGCTTGTCCAGGGCGGCATCGTCAAGGATGGGCAAGCAAGCGCGGGCGGTATGTTGACCCAAGAGAGCGGGCGCTATATCTAGCTTCCGCTACCTTAATGATCTGAGTATACATGTACCGGCTACGAGCCAAGACCAAGACCGAATGGATGGAGAGACGTTGTGATGCATCTGCCAAGTCCGTGCGACGAAGGATGTTGACTTCTCACATTCAATGCTGAAGGGTGCAGTTTTCATTTGGCGTTGGCTCACGAGGCTATGGGCATCCTTTCGCTCGCGGATGATTCACCTCCTTGTGTCGTAGTCGTGCCATGCCATGCCTTGGCGAACTCTTGCTCCGTACGATTTACGGTGGACAACATCGCCGGAACAAGACACAAGGTCCGTGCTGCGGTGAACAGCTTCTACGCGAGTTTCATACTGATTGGCTCCGTGTATGCAAGCGCCGGGCGTTGGTTATCGATTGGGTCTCTACAGGCCTCAGCCTTGCGCCACTTGTAGCGGCAACATCCGCATGTCGCAGTTCGGGGCTGAGCGATAATGTTTACCCCTGCAGTGGATTATTGGAGTTTCCGAATTCACCAAAGAGCGCTGCGAAGGCTGACACGCCAAGCCTCCGAGCCATGTGGTAACCGTAGGATCCTGCATGGCCAGATGATGTGGTGTCGCATCCTTGGAATCGGACGAGGCTCAGTCTACTTTGGCTGGAGCCTAGATGAACGTGTTGTAGCAGCAGATGCTGGGTATGCGAATCGGGCATCATCGGAACCTCTTCACGAGGAGCACCTCGCTAGCGACTGCTCTATGTCAACTGAGCCGAATGTAAAGTTTACTGGCCAGACTGCCAGCACGAACCGACAACAACATGGCCAGCTCTCAGTCACAGAAAAGACCGGACCCTATTCCAAGCCAAAATGGTCGTCGGAGGAACCGCCTGATGACTGTCGCCGTTGATGAGCATACCCTCGAAGAATTCACGACAGAGTATAGACATCCTTCCAATACAAGTGAACATGATCTGGATTTGCATATTTTCGAATGGGATAAAAACGTAGACGGAGGCGTTGGTAGATATCAACATTACAAGAGCGTAGACGATATATATACCCTAGAAAAACGTCAAATTCGCGTAATGTAAGTCGTCACATAAGATGGTCGGCAGAAAACTGACGTTTCAGCTTTGCTCCGAGGCATATTGCACCAGATCCAAGGGATGTGAATAGTCTGGCGCATTTCTTCCACAAATTCGCCGTTCCTCGAGCTTTCGTCGCAGAAAGTCTCAGAGCCATATCTCAGTCGTTTGGAGCTCAGACGGACTCATGCGGAACAGAGTACACCTGGTTCCACGTGCTGGCCAAAGACGTTGCCATAAGCAATGCTAAGAAAGGTCGTCGCCGAATTGTGCAGACACCCGAGGATTCTTCTACTACTGCAGCTCCGGGCGATCGTCAATATTCTGGAGATGGAGTAGGGCGAGCGAAAGGCCGGAGCCAGGCAAACTTTTCGTGGGTGAAACCAGGATTTGTTCTTAAGATTGAGCACGATGAGGCTAGTCCAGCGTCTAAGACGGATTCTCCCAACAACAGCACAGGAAGTATTAACACCCTAGTTGATTCGGGATCCTATGCCACTCTGCTATGTTTTGGGGCGCCACGGACGTTCGAAAGGCGCTTCCAGAATCTGCAGAGGACAGCCACGAGCGATGACCTGATGGAAGACCCGTACTATCTCTTGGAATTAGTCCTGGATGGGATGTGGCAGCTGATGGACAATGCCGGGTGGCTTGTGTCCGAGGTATTCGGCGAGATCGAAGGCGTATGTAAACACATACTGCAAGTGCTGTATAGACTGACGATGAACAGAATACACTCGACTTGGCGGACTCGCCTGCAAAAGCCAACAAAGAAGTCGACTTCCCGGGGCTGCACAACCTCGCGAAGCATGCGATATACATGCGGGAGAATATCGACTCGGCCATGTATACGTTGGAGTGTTTGTATGCGCGCCATAAGTATATGACGGGCGACAATCCGAAGCCTGCCCAACTCTTCACCCGGCAAGCTCTCGACTATCGCAAAACGATGTTCTATTCCACTCAACGCCGGTTGTCCAGTCTAGAGAAGCGAATGGAGAACATCCTCCAACTGTCTTTCCACTGGGTCACTCAGAGTGACAGTCTGATCATGTTGTCGGAGAGCTTGAGCATGAAAGCAATTGCCGTCGCGACGCTCGTGTTCATGCCCTTGGGAACAGTAGCAGCAATCTTTGGTACACAACTGATCAGTCTCGAAGACGACCCTCCGCATCACGCTCGTGTGTCTCAAGACTTCTGGCTGCTATGGGTCATCAGTGTTCCGTTGACATTGTTCGTGATCATGGTCTGGAGGGTTTGGTATCACGACAAGAGAGCCCAACTGAAAGGAAAGGCACGAATTCGGGAGGACGGTGAACGTGGATACATGGGATGGAAAAGAGTGGGCGAAAAAGGATTCATCAAACTGGAAGACCTGAGAAGGCGATTGCAGGCATCGGAAGGCAAGCTGGAGAGGGAGGAGCGTGAAATGGCGCCTGTCTGAATCGCGTTTGCATGAGCTGAGCAGCGACAGTTCATCTGATAGCGTACGAGGGAGTCTGACAGAGGAGCTCAAGTATGCATGTGAGGGAAGAGGAAAGCAGAGGAGTAATGTGTGGTGACGCGACGGAAGGGTTCGATGCTGGCAGTCGCGTGTGAGTGAGCGGAACCTCGGCTTTGTCCCGTTTAGGCAAGCGGTATTGGGTTCCACCTCGTACCTCGAGCAGCCTCCCTCTTGCCAGCTGTTGCGCTTGACCTCCAAGGCCCGCCTACTCAAGCATCCCTATTATCGAGAAATTGCACCAGGAGTTGAGAGATCGCAATTCGAGCTTCCAAGCTTGGACCAGGTTTTCGACTGTCAAACCCACGGCTCCACCCCGCGGTCCGAGCAGCATCGACCATGTCCCATCCGTCCCGGCAACCTGTCTAGGTGCTCGACTACTTATCCCACGGAATGTCGTTCCTGTTCCGCCGTCCTGGGACCCTCATCGTCCTCGGAACGTCTGCGCTAGGCGGTGCGGCGTACCGCTTCGTCAAGCCAACATCCTCGTCCGACGCGTCCCTGAATCCACAAACCTTTACGCCGTATACGCTCGTCGAGAAACAACCCGTTTCGTCTACTAGCACGATCTTTACGCTGCGTAATTGCAATGGCACGGCCGAGCCGGAAAGCGTACGTGAGGTCTGGAAGCGCAGCGTTTGGAGTATACAGATCAAGCAACCTCAACTACAAATAGCCCGAGCTTATACCCCGTTGCCACCTTCGAGTCCAAGCCCCAAGCGTGCCGATGGCGAACCTGAGCCAGAGAACATACGCCTGTTGATCAGGCAAGAGAAGGGCGGCGAGGTTTCCACATACTTGCATCGTTTGCCCGAGCAATCTACAATTGAGATTCGAGGTCCGAACGTCGAGTCTGAGCTACCCCACGATATCAAGGAGGTCGTTTTCTTAGCAGGAGGCACCGGAATCGCTCCAGCGATGCAAGTCGCTCAGGCTCTGAGCAGAAGGACCGGTAGCAGAATGGATATCCTGTGGGCAAACAGAAGGCGGGAAGAGTGCGTCGGCGGTGTCAGCGAGGCAGGCGAAACACAACAAATTGAGCAGACCCGATTAGGATGGTGGAAGAGCTTGTTTGGTATGGGGAACCAGGTCACCCAAGAAGCGTCGGTCGTTCGCACAGCAGTCACTGACCCAACTACGCAAGGCAGAGGTATCATCGTCCAGGAATTGGATGCCTTGAAAGAGCGGTGCAACGTCCAAAATCAAGTACTGAGTGTACAGTACTATGTCGATGAGGAGAATACGTTCATACGACCTACGGACTTGGTCAAGCGATTGGGATCAGGTGTGCAGGGAAAGAAAGGGTCTAAAGTAATATTGGTCTCCGGCCCAGAAGGCTTCATTGAGCACTGGGCAGGCAAAAAAGTGTGGGCAGGCGGCAGAGAAGGCCAGGGACCACTTGGCGGCGTGTTGGGCCAAATGGATCTCAAAGGATGGTCAGTCTTGAAGCTATGATGGGCGCAGGCTACCGCTTGATGAAAGACTAGCAGCTTTCACAGCAAAATCGAGCGCAGGTCACCTCGTGGGAAACGTCGGGACATCTCCGAGTCGGATCCATCGAAGGTCGGACATGCTGGCCTCGCCCGATGATCCAAAACGGGTATACGAGTCAACATCATTGGGCGAGTGGTATTAGTATTTTGTACGCATACTGAAAATGGTGGGTTCCAAAAGCAGCTTAGCGTCATCTGATTAGCAGCCGAACCGACCGTCGGAAAAACCGCGCAGAGTTCCGCGCGCTGAATAATTTCATAGAAAGGCATCATAAGGTACCATCGCAACGAGCTCAATGGCGCCTGTCTACTTTTCCTTCGACTGTGTATGCTTGATCTAACCACCAGTTGTCTTTTTGACGTTCTGTGTAACACCCTACAAGATACGATGCCGACAGATGCCGAGGTCGGCGTGGCTGCTACGCCACCAATCAGGGATCCCAATGCGCGTCCTGAGTGCTTCAAGTCAACGGTCCAGGAATGCCTGTTCGTGCTGTCAGTCACCATGGCAGTAGCCATGTCGGCTTTCTTGACCGGAGCCTTGACAGTTTCGTCCTCATTCGCTGGTCGGGACTTGAACATGACCACTGCCGAGATTACATGGATGAACTCTGCATCTTCGTACGTGATCTTCCCCACGCATAGAGAAGCATGCTAATCATTGCGTAGGCTATCATCTGGAGCTTTGCTACTGTTCTTTGGCAGCATAGCCGATCTCTTTGGCCGCAAGACCATGTTCATCGGCAGTATGCTACTCTTTTCCATCTTCTGCCTTGGCATGGGCTTTTCCAAAAATGGTCTCACGCTCGACGTAATTAGCGGTGTTCTGGGCATCTTCAGCGCATCTGCGGTCCCTCCCGCGCAGGGTATGCTCGGTGTCATCTATGAGAAGCCGTCCAAGCGGAAGAATAAGGTATTTGGTTGCTTCTCAGCTGGTAACCCGTTAGGGTTCGTGTTCGGGACTATCTTTGGCGGCATCGCAACTACTATCGCGAGTTGGAGAGCTGGGCCTTGGCTCATTGCGGTGGTGTATCTTTGTATCAGCATTGTAGCCCTTTTCACGGTTCCGAAGGATACCACGCCCAAGCAGAAGTTTAACGACGAAACGTTGAAGAAGCTGGACTTGCCGGGGACATCGATGAC
Source organism: Lophiostoma macrostomum CBS 122681 (assembly GCA_010405375.1). NCBI lineage: Eukaryota > Fungi > Ascomycota > Dothideomycetes > Pleosporales > Lophiostomataceae > Lophiostoma > Lophiostoma macrostomum. Next base: position 5,810 of record MU004531.1, read on the forward strand.
AATTCTAGGTATTGGTATGTTCTGTGCTGCGTTAAGGTATGGCCCCTACCCCATAATATCATTCTCAACTAATGTAGTTCAGCCTTGGTGGTGACGCACCACACGGATGGCGGACACCCTACGTACTAGTCCTCCTCGTTCTTGGCATTCTCATGATGATTGCATTCGTCGTCTGGGAAATGAAATACCCATACGCCATGATCGATATGAAGATATGGAAAGATCGTGACTTCTCGTTGGTGAGTGCTGTAGTGCGCTCATGTCTGGGGTCTCTCAATTAAGCCTTTTCGTGGTAGCTTCTTACGATAATGGCCCTGGGATTCACCGGATTTCCAGTGGTATCCTTCTGGACTGCACTATACTTCCAAGAAGTCTTGGGATATTCAGCCCTTAGCACCGGCGTTCACATGCTGCCAATGGTCGTTGCGGGTTTGCTGGTTAATGTAAGTTTTTCGCACGTACGCTTTCGCGGGTACTAAGTAACGATGATCTAGCTCGTCGCGGCTCTCATCCTACACAAAGTGTCGAACAAGCTGCTCATGGGAATCGGCGCCCTCGCGTACACCACCTCTTTCCTGCTTTCAGCAGTGCAAAGATACGGCGACTCATACTGGGCGTTCTTCTTTCCAGCATTGTGCCTTTGTGTTGTTGGTGCAGACTTTCAATTCAACGTCTCCAATGTAAGTCTTGAAGTTTGACCTTCGTTTTACAATCGCTCACTCTTTCCAGATGTACGTGCTGTCTTCGATGCCAGCAAGTCGGCAGTCCATTGCCGGTTCTCTGTTCCAAACCCTTACCAGGCTTTGCACGGCTGTCGGTTATGGCGTTGCGACAGCCATATTCAATGGGGTAGTAAGTAAACCATCCGAGTCGGGCTATTATGCACACAACCCAGCCGAGCCTTACGCCGCGGTGTTCTGGTTCTCAACTGGCATTTCGTTTCTCGGCATACTGTTTGTTCCATTCCTCAAAATCAAGACCCAAGGGCATAGCGGTGACGAAGGGCGGCTAGTAGATGGGGATGCCCCACAGCCAAATCAAGGAGCAGGACTTGCTCCCAGCGAACAACTCGACGAAAAGCAAAGTGGTGAAGACGTGGGTGCCCTTGAAGTGGGCTCAAAAGACGTGGAAAAAGGCGCTTAGATCTTCTTGCGAGACGCAAGCTCTTAGACTATAGACGACTAGCATGTACTCCTCAGTATACGCCTGTGACCAGCGACAGCTGTACTCCCGACTCCGGTGCATCTCTTCAACAACACTTGCCGCTGTGTCATGACCCCAGATTATCATCCGCAATTGCTACCAACCTCTAGCTTCATTTCTTTCGCAAGTGGAGCTTATCCCGCTAGTACAAGCGTGTCCGCTGCTCGGCAGAACCTTGTTAGTGCTCGATGATCTCGACCGATTTTCCTCCCCAGTACTCCAGATGTTCTGCGGTCACTTATCATTCACGGCGAATGTAATCTAAGCAAGCGGCAGTGGCTTTCCGAGCTAACTGAACCCTGCGTCACCGTTTGGCTCCAATTTTCTGCCTCCCATTCCTCGGTAATGACCCTCACCGGGCATCGTCGGCCTAAGCCCCAAATGGGAAGGTCACTCACAATGGACCACTCAGATCCAGGTCCAATTCTCGGCCACGCGATCACAACCGAAAACAATCCCAGCTTTCCCCGCAGAGTTCAAGCGTCGAAGATTTTGCGTTGGCCAACAGCTTCGCCGCGTGCGCATATAAAGTGGGCAGCTCCCTCCCCAGATTTCGGCACTCTCATCTCGTCCGAACTGCTGGTTGACATAGATCTCGCGTCGCGTAACCTGCACGTAGCAAGAGCTTGGTACATTCGACGGTGTCATCCATCATGGCGACCGAGAAGGAGACTGAAATCCACACCGCGGACCCACCGCGCAATGAATCTCTAAGCCACAAGCACATGGACCAAGTTCTCAACAATGCGCGCCTTGCTACTGAAAAGGAACACAACATGACGCTCTGGCAGGGCATCAAACTGTACCCGAAAGCTGTGGGCTGGTCCATCTTGATCTCGACCTGCATCGCTATGGAAGGCTACGACGTCTGCCTGCTCTCCAACTTCTACGGTTTCCCACAGTTCAATAAAAAATATGGAGAGCAGCTGCCAGATGGGACGTGGCAGATCCCGGCGCCGTGGCAAGCAGGGTTGAGCAATGGTGCGAATGTTGGTGAGATTATTGGACTGTTCATTAATGGGTGGGTCAGCGAGAGGTATGGGTACAGGTACACGGTTATGGCGTGCTTGACCCTGATTATTGGATTTACGGCCATCTTCTTTACGGCGAAGGATGTGGTTGCGTTGCAGGTTGCAGAGATTCTATGTGGAATTCCGTGGGGCGTTTTCCAGACGCTCACCATCACCTACGCGTCTGAGGTGTGCCCAGTTGCTTTACGTGGATACTGTAAGTTCGCATGTCTCCATCCTGATTTGATGCGCTGTCATGAAGAATGGCGGAGTAGTCTCGGCACATAGTGTCTGGAGACAACAGATAGCTGATCAGAAATAGTGACAACCTATGTAAATTTCTGCTGGGGTCTCGGCCAAACAATCGGCATCGGCGTAATCCGCTCCCTCGTGAATCGAGACGACCAATGGTCCTACCGAATTCCCTACGCACTCCAATGGATGTGGCCAGTACCCCTTCTCATCGGGATCCTCATGGCTCCTGAGTCTCCCTGGTGGCTCGTCCGCAAAGGCCGGATCGAGGACGCCAAAAAGTCGCTTCTCCGCCTGACCAGCTTGAATCGCGAGACCGATTTTGACGCCGACGAAACGATCGCTATGATGGTCCACACGACGGCCCTCGAAGAGAAAATCACAAAGGGAGCTAGCTATCTCGACTGCTTCCGCGGTACTGATCTGCGGCGGACAGAGATTGTGTGCATGGCATGGGCTATCCAGAACCTCTCCGGTAATGCCTTTTCTGGATACTCGACCTACTTCCTCGAACAGGCTGGTCTCTCGCCGTCCAAGGCATATGATTTCGCACTGGGCCAGTATGGGATCAACATGGGCGGCGTGCTGGGCTCTTGGTTCCTCATGAGTCTCGGTCTCGGACGACGTACGCTGTATCTCGGTGGTCTATGTGGTTTGTGCACTATGCTGCTCATCATGGGCTTCCTCGGTCTAGTACCTAGCGCACATAAAGATCAGGCGGCGCTAGCTACAGGCGTTATGATGCTGATCTGGGCGCTGTTCTATCAGCTTACGGTCGGGACGGTATGTTATTCGCTGGTAGCAGAGCTGTCGACGAGAAGGCTGCAGATCAAGACTGTGGTGCTGGGCCGAAATCTGTATAACATCGTCGGCATAATTTGCTCGGTGCTCAGCCCGTATATGTTGAATCCTGGAGAGTGGAATTGGAGCAATTTTACGGGCTTCTTTTGGGGTGGGATTTGTTTTTGCTGCATCATCTACACTTATTTCCGGTACGTACACACTTCAGCACTTCCTTTCCACGCCTGAGATAGTGGAAAAGTTTGCTTGGCTGACCAGCATGCAGGATTCCGGAACCCAGGGGACGAAGTTTTGCGGAACTCGACTTGCTGTTTGAGAAAGGTGTCAGTGCGAGGAAGTTTGCCAGTACCGAGATCGATATTTTCCAGGATGCGGCGCATGTTGGGGATACCACCGCATTTCATCGGTATGAGGAGAAGATTGAGCAGACGCGTACGGAGCAGGTGTCGTAACAAAGAGCTATCACGAGGCTGGAGAATCTGAGGAGCATGTGCGCTTTATACCGCAGCGGAAAAAACGAGAGAAAACGCCGAAAATTTCTTCGGCCGAGAAAGCACGTCGACTTCCCGTGTTACTATCACAAGATTATCATCACACTCCTCGACCAATGCAAAGCTCCAGAAATCACAAATCCACATTGCTAAACTCTAATCACTATCTTTTTGTGTACCGTACAACACCTGCCATTACATCCTCCCTAATCCTTCACCCTTCACCCTTCACCGTGTCCTTCCATCTCCCCACCACTCCACTTCCTTTCCCCGTCTCTAAACTCCCCAACCCACCCCCAACTCCCAAACATGCAACAACTCCAAAGCAACCAGAAACTCAAACAATCCCGGATACTCACGTCTAAGCAAACGCAGCAACCAACCCAGCCAGAGCCGCCATTCCGCTGCCAACGCCTCCGAGCCTGACGGCCGCGGCCGCGCCGGTGAACTGTGCCGGCGTGCTCGAAGGCCAGCCGCCCGTCTTGGTCGTGCTGGCAGAGGGCACGGGGGCGGGCGTCGTACTGCTGGCGGGTGGCGCTGGGGGCGCCGAAGAGCTGGCGGGTGGTGCAGGTGGAGCGCTTGAGCTTGCGGGAGGAGCTGGGGGCGCGGGGGACCAGGATGAGCTGGCTGGTGGTGCAGGAGGTGCAGAGGAGCTGGCTGGAGGAGCGGGAGGAGCGGGAGGAGCGGAAGAGCTGGCTGGCGGGGCGGGAGGAGCACTGGAGCTCGCGGGTGGCGCTGGAGGAGCGGAAGAGCTTGCCGGCGGTGCGGGGGGAGCACTTGAGCTTGCGGGTGGCGCTGGAGGAGCGGAAGAGCTAACTGGCGGTGCAGGAGGCGCGCTCGAGCTGTATGGCGGAGCAACGTGCGAGCTGCTGAGCGTTACAACAGAAGTCTTGGTGCTGCACGCCGAGCTGCCGGATGTCGAGCTGCACACGGTCACAGTCACTGTCGTCGGCGCAGTGGACGTGCTGGAGCTGGAACTCTTGACGCTCGAGCTCGAGCTCGACGTGACGTGGGACGAGGAGCTCGACGTGACACTCGGCGATGTGGTGACCGTTGTCGTCTTGGTCGAGCACGGCGTGGAGCTGGAGCTGGAGCTAGAGCTGGAGCTGGATTTGGTGACGACAGTCGTCTTGGTCGAGCAGGGCGTGGACGAAGATTTCGTGGATGTCGACAGCGTCTTGGTGCTAACCTTTGTGCTGACCTTGGTGCTCAGCTCCGTCGTCGTCTTGGTCTTGAATTTGGTGCTCAGCTCCGTCGTCGTGCGGTACCGCGTCTTGGTCTTCTCTTCGGTGGATGTTGTCACGTATACGTGCGTCTTGGTGAAGCACAGCGTCTTGGTGTCGGTGTGGCACTTTGTTACGGTGGTGTAGTATGGCGAGGGCACGGGGAAGCGGTGGATCACTGTGGTGGGGCGCACGCACGTGGTCGTTGAGATGGAGCAGTGGGTCCGTGTGGTGGGCGTGCAGGTCCGGTAGGATGTAGTGCTGGTGCATGGCGTTGAAGTGCTGCTCGTGGTGCACGGGGTTGACGTGCTGCTGCTGGTGCACTTGGTGGATGTGCTGCTGCTGGTGCATTTGGTGGATGTGCTGCTCGTGGTGCATGGAGTCGATGTGCTGCTGCTGGTGCAGGGCTTGGAAGAGTGCTTCCACCAGGGACCCCAGTAATGATGGTGCTTTACTGTTGATGGCCAGAGCGGCGTGGGGGTAGTGCTCGTGCAGGGCGTGGATGTGGATGATGTCGTGCATTTCTTGGAAGAGGTGGTGCTCGTGCAGGGCGTGGATGTGGATGATGTCGTGCATTTCTTGGAAGAGGTGGTGCTCGTGCAGGGAGTGGATGTGGATGATGTCGTACATTTCTTGGAAGTGGAGCTGCTGGTGCAGGGAGTGCTGGTGCTGGTGCTGGAGGTGCAAGGAGTAGAGGTGGATGTCGTGCACTTCTTAGAGCTGGTGGATGTCGTGCACTTCTTAGAGCTGGTGGTAGACGTGCACGGAGTGCTGGTACTCGAGGTGGTGCAAGGCGTGCTAGTAGGAGGGCATCGCGGCTTTCCAAAGCAGGGCGGGCTGGAGCAGCATGGAGCAGGTCCAGGGTTGGGCCAGTTGGGTTCAGCCGGAGGCCAAGGAACGGCAGCAGTTGCTCCCAAAAGGGCAACAAAGACAGCAGGAATGAGCATTCTGGCTGTGGAAGCGAGTGACTGAACTTTGCAACGAAAGATGTGATAACGACTGTGGATGAGGCAAGAATGGATGTGAGAAGGTTCGTATTTGAAGACTGTTGCACATGATAGATAGAGAGGTGCCTGAGGCTCGCCGTTGAGATCTTCGTCGTCTTGTCCCCATTTTCTCGTCAATAGTAGGTGGAGAGAGAGTCTCGTTCATGCTTTTCGATGGTCTTTCGTGGGCTCCGAACGCGGGTTCTTCGTGGCTGCATGTGGGAGTGGATCTTGAGCAGACCCGAATTTACATTGCGGATAAGGGGGAAGAAGTTCTGTCCACTGTTAGCCGACATGTTTAGTGTTATGCTTAACGAGCCATGGACAGAGACTCGAACCTATCCCTCTTCTGATCTGGCGTTGGATGTTCCTGCGTTGAGATGTTACGCACGTGTTGCGCTCTTAGTTCTACGGTAGGGCGAACGTTAGTCCCAACAAACCCATCAGATCAGGGAAATAAGGTGACACTATTGGCCGCGCATGGTCTGTCTCTGGTTCCTGCCATGTTACGGTACCTCGCAGTGTTGTTGAGTCCTTTCACGTGTGACTTCGTCCACTGAGAAGAGCGGAAAAGGACCACAACCACGGTGCGAGCTGTTGGTGGGAATATTGGACGGATAATCGGGATTGGACCAAAGTCTTTATTGGCGCCGAAAGTGCGAATGGAAAGAGTGAGCTCATGCCGATTACGTCCTGAACTTCCGAAAGATTCTGATTGATCAGATATCGATGAGCAGCTCAGGTTGCCATACGTCGCGATACGTCGAGTTGGACAAGACATATACCGACAACAAGATGAAAATTCGTTCAAAAAGACAGAATCGACTCTCTCCGGATCGCTGAAAGTCTTCAATGGATGGAATGAAGAGCCCGAAAGTCTGGCAGTGCACACATCCACCACTTCCTGCAGTCCCTCATTTTCGCCTCTTCCTCGCCGTTCAGAATGCATTCCATCTCTTGCAGACCCACGTAGAGCACCAGCGGGCTAAAACCATTGCGGGGTTGGCGCTGAGCGATTTTCCAGGGTTATGGCTTGGGATAGCATCATGTGAACGGAAACTCGGTCATGGCTGCTGCGAAGGAGAGACCCAGGCACGTTCACGGTTGGAGTTTGCCACCTATCTCAGCCCCAGGCAAGATCGCAGCACGTGATACTTCTACCCCGTTCCCTCGTATCCTGCTCGCCGTGTTCCAGAATTTGTCAATCTGGTCTTGGCGGAGTCGGCGAGCAGAAACAACGAGTGCACTGTGCTGCGCCCCAAGGGTGTTGTGCACTGACTCAAAATGATTTGAGTTGTTAGGATTGGAGGAGTGGAGATACGTCTCTTCGTTTTGTTTGTTGAAGGCGCGGCGAGGCGTTGACCTGATGTCGTCTCGACGGAAAATGGGAAGAACGCGATTAGAAGAAATCGGGAAGAGATAAGTTACCTGCTTTATTGGAGGACTACAGTTCGAGCACAAGCACAACATAGGAGAGACGTTATCTGGTAAATTCTTTTCGTTTTCAGTTATATCTGCTCTGCTCTCAGAGAGCGTGCTCAACCTCATCTTCATCCTCTGTGGGTAGCGTTGTACAATGCGCCCAAACATCAACACTACTCTACGCGCCGCTACGTATGCCCACAGACACCCAATCCGACCTACGTACACGGGGATATGATTTGATGAGATAGAAAAAGTCGAAGCCTGAGACATGAAAGCGTAGTGAGCAGCAGGCAACAAAGCAGTGCTAGAGACCCATCCGACTACCACCCATCTGAACCTCAGGTATTATGGACCAAGGCAATGTAGTCGGGTGCGCTCAATGAAAAGTAAGAAGCGAGGGAGGAAGAAAGTGAATGAGTGACGGGACAGGTATGGTTAGAGGGCCTCGCGGTCGACGAGACGCATGAGTGGCGGTGGAAGGGGTCATGCCAGTGGTATGTGATGGTGTGTGATGAGAAGAAACCTGAAACCTCGGAACGCAACGCCGCAGAATGCCACCCCGAGGAGATCCGTCGCCGGAATCTCTGCCCAATCGTGAAGCTCTAATAGTACAAGGGTCTTGCCGAATCGTTCTACAATTTTAAAGTCGTCAACTGCTCGGTCTCATATCCAACCGTTGTGTGGTGGACTCCGCGCCATTGTTCCAGCGCCAAGTGGTATCCTTGCGGTGGGTGACCGTGCGGTTGGTGATCGTGTGCTGGAGGCAGACCTGGGTGGCGAAGCGGGCATTGCAGGAGTAGAGGGGGAGATGGGGTTCATCCTGAGCCCGCTCATGCCATGCGTAGGTGCATGTGGCGGAGGCGGTCGTGTTGATGGTGGCGGGCCCGGCAAAGTAGAGCGCGGGGTTGGGGGAAGAACCTTGTCCCGTTGCGTTTGGAGGTATGCAGCACCGTCAGTCGATACTGGGGACACCCTTCCTTGTTGAGTGGGTGAGGCAGTGGCCTTTGGAGGCTCAGGGAAGGCAATGGAACTAGCAGCATCACCGTAGGAAGAACTCAAGGATGCCGTTGAGGGAGATTGAATTGGCAATTCGAGTGACGCCGCACTGGTATCGCTGTTGTCCCGTCGCAGAGCTGGCGCGGATGAATCCATTTGTCTAGTGGCCGACGTGTACTTGGCTGCAGCAAGCGTTGCAGGTGCCACCGAAAAGCGAAGGCCAATCTGTACAGTCGCACTGCTGTCGGTACTTTCTCCTCGGCCATGGCGACCAGCGAAGAGTGGGGGCGGCTTCGAGAGGAAGTTGAAGCACTCAGTGACATCCGTCACCGATTTTGCGTCCCCGATGGAACTCCGTCTAGTTTGGCGTCGAAGAGCTAGCTTGGAGAAACGTGATTCGTTGTTGGATTTTGGTGGAGAGTACACTGTAGCGGGTAGACGAGGAATATCCTCAGCACGGGTGGGAAACAAAGAGTAAGAGGACTTATTCCTTTTGTGCAGACCTTCCGTTCCGTCCTTCGGCTCGTTGGTAATACTTGTCTGCACAGGGTCTGGAGGAAGCGGCCACTTTGAAGGATCAACGGGTCCTACTGATCGCATGGACCCGGGAGTGAGCGGTCGCTCGGGTCTAACGAAATATTCTGGATCAAAATCGTAGCGGTTCTTCTCAGGCCCTACGTCGATCAGGCCCTGACGGCTATCTGGTCGTCTGCCACCCTGCAATGCTAGGGGACCGCTTATGTTCATCTCCAGATCGCTTGGACCAAAGAATCGAATCTTCGGCCGCTTTTGCTTCGTAGAAGGACCTTCTTTGATAGGTCTGATGACCATGCGAGTTGCGTTGACGCGGAGAAAGAGATGGAAGAATGCAATGAAAATGCCGGATGTGAATAGAGCCACCTCGGCGGTTCGTGATGTGGCAAGTGACGACTTGAACTTCATTCGGAATGACTGGATCTCGACGGGAATGACCAATGCCTGTAAGATGCTCAGCTTATGGTTGCAGACAGCCATGATGGGGACTTACGTATAAGAGTGCCACGATCAATAGATAGTAGCACATTCTTGAGGCCGAGATCCGCTCGTTTGGATCCACATCAGACGTCCTCATCAACTGAATGCTGATTATGGCGGCCAATAGAAGAGATGAGAGAACCAGTACGCTTAGGAGGACGATGGACCCTAGTTTGTATCGGTCCGCTACCCAGATCAAACTGCCGAAGCAGAAATTGTACATTGGAAACACGACGGTTGGTATCCAGGTCAGCAGTGTGAGGAAGCCGATGATCCCGAGACACATCGACGCGTTCCATTTCCCGCGCGGAGCAAATCGTTCGAACTTCATAGATCGGATAGCCATTTCGATACCGAAGGCCAGGGTGATGTATCCCAAAAGGAAGATTACTGGCACTGTCAGCGCAGTTTGGGACAACCCGGCTTTGCTGTACGTACCAGGATATGTGATCATTGCCAGTCCACGACATCCTCTTGCAAAAAAGCTATTAAGTGATGTGCTCTGCACTGCTACGAAAACAATTTGTTGTATAACCGCACCGCAAGCCAGTACGAGTGGGAAGGTCTCAGCGGTGTGGACACCTTGGAGGAAAGCGAACCGTCTAGTGGTGATGATGATCAGCTTCTGTACAATTTACAAAGGTGTCTTGGTCACTCACTTGTTCCTCAGTGGAACCTGAATTGCGGCGACTCTTCGCGCATCCGAAATGATCCGGTGGATGGTCAACAGCGCCAGTGCAAGACTGAATGCTCCTAGAGTAAGGTGCATTGTCCGCAGCGTCTGTATTTGCGCCAGCTGAAGGCTGGCAATCACCTGTTTCGTCTCGTTGCTTGCTGTCCATGGCTCGGAATCGCGGACAGCTGAGGTGTTGAGAGTCATGTTGAAGTGCGAACGGGCGTCGAGTTGAACGTGCTGCGGCGCCCATGTTTCCATCTTGCCAGCTCCCGCGAAGAAATATACAAGAAGAATAGAGGTTCGCTGGAAACCAGCAGCGGCTAAAAGAGTCAATACTGAGTATTCATGGAGGCAAGACGACTGAGGTTGAACAAGAGAGAGTAACCTGTTCAGCTTCAGTCGAAAACGTGCCTGAACCTGCCAGCAGTGAGAGAGGAAGGAAAAAGAGCGTTGGCATAAAGCGGTGCACCAGGAGACGAGTATGAGATGTCAAACAGTATATGAGGAAACTTAGGGTACGACCAGTCGCGCGGGGTTTCGAGACAGCGGTCCTGAGGCGTCTGTCATTCTATGAGGTGGTGAGCGAGCATTGGCAGAAACCCGAAAAGGTCATATTAGAGGTCGTAACGGTGTACGCTAGGTCGAGGTGGGGTTTCAACCTCATGCACGCCACGCACCCTGGCGATAGAGGGCGGCGGGAGCAGCAGGACCCGTTCAGAGACCACGGTCCTGGGGCCTTGCCCGCAGCCACGATTGTCCGGTTGTGGGCATCGCCCGTACATGAATCAGTGCGTCAGGCTGCTGTTGCCATGAGCATGATGTAATTGTTGCAGCTGAGTGCCCAGCAGCACTCGTAGTTGAGGTTCTACATCTTTGATTCTCGTCAGTACCAGACGCGATTACTGACTCTCTTTTGAGCGCTTGTTCTGGGAGCAGTGGTTTCGTTTCTTCTATTCGAATCCAATCTGTTGCCATGAAGTCGTTGTTCCGGCGCCTTAGGAAACCTTGGTCGAAAGGTCTGGACGAACACGATGGTGTCGAGGAGGTCGGGGGGTGAACTCTGACACGCTGTGGTTGAGGTCTGTCTTAGGTTCTCGCTTAGGGCTTGGATGAGACGCTAGCGATACCAGACACCCATGCACCCGCCCTCTGATGGCTAGGGAAAGCTTGCACCCGTCCCCTTAGAAGGCAATGCATGAATTATCAGAGGACATCTAGCCACTGAAAGCTAGAGATTGGAGCGTGCAGCGTAATCGGATTGGTCCGGAACGCTGTTGTGGGAAACCGCTAAACCTCTCACGGAATGCTAAGCGAGAAAGATTCACTGCAGGGGCGTGCGGGTGTGTCGAAATCCAAAGAGCGCCTCCTTCTGGGCATCGAGACTCCAGAGAGCAGCTCGAGAGACTACCGGTACCTTACTTATTGGCCCTGCCTCGCTTCGCTGCTGTCGGGAGGCTCAGCGCACAAGGTACACCAACCTCTGCAGACCGCAATCACCGAGTCTATGCATGGTCGAAAGTTGCAACGCTCTTGGACCGATATCGTAGAGGTTTTCGCGACGGATGAAACCGAGAAGCTAACGGCCGCAATAGACGAGTCGGCTCAGAACTTCCTTTCGTAGTTAACGTTGTGAACCTTAACTGAGAGGTCCATGGTGCGTCAGAGGCATGCGACAGCTACTCCTCGTCGGCTGGCTTCTGTGCCTGACAGCTGCGGCGGCAAAGCTTGGCTTTCTAACCCCTCGTGTCTCACGAGCACCCATGGTTCCAGAGCTCGAGCCTAAAGACCCCGCGTGGAGAGCCCTACGCAAATTGATCTACGCGATAGTATAGGCTACTGCTATCTGCTATTCCCTTTTGCCAAGGCATTGCCCGAGCCATGCAAGGAAGTGTTCTGGAAGCTCCAGTGCTCTATTCCCACTCCTAGGAGTTGTATTGCTATGTTAGCGAGGGCTCCAAGAGAAATACCCGGTCATGCGCACCATACTAGATGCGCATATAGGCAGTGGCGATGGTTGCGTGAGAAGTGCGTGAGAAGTCGAGGTGCATGATGGCGACGGAAGAACAAGAACGGAGTAGATTGACTACATTTTTTGCTAAGGTAGGGTATCATGTTGAATGAAGGCTTTGTGAAGCTGGATACGCCACCATCGTGCCATGAGAGATGGTGTGAGAGCTCTCAAATAATGAACTTGGTGTGGCTCCGCGCTGAATTACTGGCTCGTAATATCACACTGTCATGCAATGTCTTGCGCTCACGCCGAATTCGCATAGTCCTCGAGGTACGAGACCAGTGTTTTTGCGCCTTCCAGAGAGACTGCATTATCTGTGATACAAAACAAGTTAGTGTAACTGCAATCGAAGCTTTGCAAAACGTTCATGCAGGATCGAGAAAGGAAACCGCCTTGCCTAAAGTGCGAAGGTAGTTGACGCCGGTCGCATCGGTAGTGAAAGGGAAAGATTGTCGCGCAGGACATGTGAAGGCATAGTGCATATATAGCATGCGCATGTACCTGTACCTGTACCTGTACATATAATCCCATACGTCGCTATTTGCGCGACTGGCATTAACGGAGACGGATATAGGCCACTTACAATTACTTGCCCGTATCCCACCCACGCTTCGATGCCCTTTCAGGCCTAGTAGTCCCTTCTTCTCTGCTCCCGCTAGGAACGCCTTCTCTTTGTCAGCGTCGCCTCCGTGGACCCTGAAGCAGATGTTCATTCTGCTGCGAACCGCATTGCCCGGTACAACTCGATACACATTGGGGTATTTGTCAAGAGTCTCGTAGATGATTCGTGCTTTCTCATTTGAGATGTCCTCTTGGCCGCCGATTCGCTTGGCACCATATGTATTGACCAATCCTGCCATGACTTGGCCTGCAATCCAGACATCGAAAATTGGTAACGTATTGTACAGCGAATTGTTCTTCGCAATGGTGGGGTAATCGAGGACGATTGGCCCAACTGGAAGGTTCAACTCCCTTAGCAGATCGGCTGAGGCATAAGTCACTGCTGGCGGGAGAAGTGACTTCCGTATGATGACGATTGCAATGCCGGTGTTGCCAATGTTCTTTTGCGCACCGCCGAAGATGACAGCATACTTTCGCACGTCTACCTTGCGGGATATGAAGTTGGATGACATGTCGGCACAGACCAGCGGAGCATCGTCTCCCTCGAGGCTGTGGGGAAAAGCGGGAAACTCCACTCCATCGACGGTCTCATTGTCGCAAAAGTACACCAGGGCCGGCCCACCACCCGACGTCCGTGGTGTGAGGGTCCACTTGTCTTCGGAGGGGATGTCGACAAACTTTCCATCACCCGCCTTCCGCGCATCGACCGCAACGTTGACGTGTTTGGCGCCAACGAGGCGGGCAGCTTCCTGAGATGCCTTGAGCGACCATGAGCCGGTTACGAGGTAGTCGAGCTTCAGTTCCTCATCGACCACTGTGCGCAGACGCCGCAAGACCTCTCCTTTGTCGTCTCCTACTTCTTCTGCGATCTTTGCGCGCTTCTTTTCCACCCATATGGCGACGAGGTTGTAGACGGTAGCACTGAACTCTCCGCTGCCACCACTCTGGAGGAACAAGATCTCGTAGTCGTCAGGAATTTCGAGGAGATAAGTGAGAGTTTGCTTCGCATGGGCAAGGATCTCGTTGGCGTCAGGCGATCGATGCGAGATTTCACACAAGCCGATACCTTTGTCTTTGTAGTTGAGCAGGACTTGGGATGCCTTCTCGAGGACTGCAGTGGGGAGGGGTGCGGGGCCAGCACCCCAGTAGTGAACGTCTGAGCGGTTGACCATGCCGTCGTCCAGCAACTGCTGTGCTAGGTACTAGTAGTGAGGTTGTAAGTGGAGCAGGCTCTCAAGTAGGTGTTAGGAAAGGGAGCTGTGATGAGTCTTTCCTCGAGAGGAAAATTCAGAGGCGTCATACGCCTACAAACGCCTGCAGCCCTTCGACCAGAACTCTCAGGGTCCGATCTCGGTGAACAAACAATGCGCCGAATGCGATGCGTATTGCATTATCGCGCAGCAATAGTCCGATAGATGCATCCAACAGTTGCCTCTGTGGCCACATGATCAATTAGCTGAAGCAATTGCCTGTTGAAGGTCATGGTCCAATCGCAACGCCCAGAAACTGGATGACTGGTGACCGAGGTCGGAGAGCGCCGCGGACGCTGACTCAGCACAAAATTTCTGGGGAAATCATCTCAAGCATCAAACACCAAGCTTCTTTCCACGACTGCTCTCGCGCGACAATGGCCATGTCATCGCGGGTAGCGAGGCTGCTTGGTCGCAGGAAGCTTACCGTAGGTTTTCAAGCAGTTCTCCTTCCTGTGAGCAATGCTAAGTATTCCAACAGCAAACATCTACTCTGTCGCTACGAACCGTGACCCAATGTACTGCCCCTCGAACCGCTCGCCGTACGTTCTGCACTACCCTCGCTCGAAAAGACACCCCAGAAGTGTTCCCGTCTATGAGGGAGGGCCCGGCTGCCGGCTTTCTCTCCACTCTGCAACAACAACAAACAAAGATCCCTCAGACGCTCACGGAGAAGATTGTCCAACGACATGCAGTGGGCATTGCGCAAGGAAAGGTGCTCCAGTCAGGAGATTATGTCACTCTGCAGCCCAACCGGTGCATGACACACGACAACACGTGGCCTGTAGCGCTCAAATTCATGTCAATTGGAGCTTCTAAGATCAACGACGCTGATCAGATTGTAATGACTCTCGATCACGACGTGCAGAATAAGAGTGAAAAGAATCTGAAAAAGTATAGCCAGATTGAAGAGTTTGCCAAGAATCAGGGTGTCGTCTTTTATCCTGCTGGACGAGGAATTGGGCACCAGATCATGGTCGAGGAAGGATACGCCTGGCCGGGCACACTGGCTGTGGCTTCTGATAGCCATTCCAACATGTATGGAGGCATTGGATGTCTCGGAACGCCTGTTGTGAGAACAGACGCTGCGAGCATCTGGGCTACGGGTAGGACATGGTGGCAGATCCCACCTGTGGCCAAGGTCAATCTGATTGGCATCATGCCGCAAGGAGTCACTGGGAAGGACGTCATTGTTGCTTTGGCTGGTCTGTTCAACAACGACGAGGTCCTGAATCACGCCATTGAGTTCACTGGCAGTGACGAGACGCTCCGGAGCATCCCAGTGGACGACCGTTTGGCCATCGCAAACATGACCACCGAGTGGGGTGCGCTTACCGGACTCTTTCCCATCGACTCAATTCTTCATGGATGGCTGAGGTCCAAGGCTACTGATGCTGCTCTCTACAAGAATAGTGACTACAAGGACCACCATGGGCAGCAGTACCTGCATGAGCGCATCGACAAGCTTTTTACTGCAACCGGGATCGTTGGTCAACAGAGTGGTCCCATCTTCCAACCTGCTCTGGCTGCGGATAAGGGAGCCGTGTACGCTAAGGAACTTTACCTCGACCTCACAACCCTGTCACCATATGTCTCTGGACCGAACTCAGTGAAGGTTGCCACGCCTTTGAGCGAGCTTGAAAGCCAGGACATCCAAATCAACAAGGCCTACCTAGTCTCTTGCACCAACTCTCGCGCGTCTGATCTTGCTGCTGCGGCCAAAGTGTTCAAAGACGCGGCTACGCATAACAACGGCGAGATTCCAAAGATTCCAGCACACGTCAATTTCTACATCGCCGCAGCTTCGATACCGGAACAGCGCGCCGCAGAAGAGCAGGGTGACTGGCAAGCCCTACTCGCGGCTGGCGCAAAGCCTCTGCCTTCAGGATGCGGTCCCTGCATCGGCCTGGGTACGGGCCTTCTCGAGCCTGGCGAAGTCGGCATCAGCGCGAGTAATCGAAACTTCAAGGGACGCATGGGTTCTCCGGAAGCCAAGGCTTACCTCGCCAGCCCCGAAGTTGTCGCCGCTAGTGCGCTGTCAGGTAAAATATCAGGACCTGGATGGTATAAGGCCCCGGTTGGCTACACCGGTGTCCGCCGCGGTGAGGGCGACGGCGTTATTGAAGAAGAGCGAATGATGACTATCGAGGACATGCTCGAAAAGGTCATCAGACAAGCAGAAGAGACAATTGAATCCGTCGAGAACGCTTCCGCCGACAAGCAGTCTATGAACCCACCTAGCACAGGGTCTGAAAGCCTGACCGAGATCCTTCCAGGCTTTCCCGAGAGGATCGGCGGTGAGATCGTCTTCTGCGATGCCGACAATATCAACACCGACGGCATCTACCCCGGCAAGTACACATATCAGGACGATGTGCCTCGGGAAAAGATGGCAGAGGTCTGCATGGAGAACTACGACCCTTCATTCGGCTCCATTGCCAAGTCGGGCGATATCCTGGTCTCCGGCTTCAACTTCGGCTGCGGTAGCAGTCGCGAACAAGCGGCCACTGCCATCCTCGCCAAGGGCATCCCACTCGTTGTCGCAGGCAGCTTTGGAAACATCTTCAGCCGGAACAGCATCAACAACGCGCTCATGGGCGTTGAGGTCCCAAAATTAGCGAATCGCCTACGCGAAGTGTTTTCTTCGTCTACCCCGCCTGCTTCGCAGCAGAATATGCAGGAACCGGACAAGAACCGCGAGTCGTTGGATTCGCCGCCGCCGGGACAGGTGGTGCAGCCGCAGCAGGCGAAGCAGCTTACGAGACGCACGGGCTGGACACTCGAGTGGGATGTGCGGAGGAGTACGGTGAATGTGCAGGAGGGCAAGGACGGGAAGAAGTGGAGTGTCAAGGTGGGTGAGTTGCCGCCCAATGTACAGGAGATCATTGCGCTTGGGGGATTGGAGAGTTGGGTTCGGAAGGAGATTGGGGGGACTGTCTGAGAGGGCTGAGAGTGGAGTGAGAGGGGAGCCACAAAAGTTTGGATACCCGGTTCGATATGAATTGCATTTGAAGGCGTAGCGCGCGTTCGGGGTCTTCTTGGTATATATGTATAGTAGGCTTAGCAAATATTGAGGTCGAAGGCCAATCGAAAGGAAGGGTCTCGCAGCAGATATGTATGTATATCATGCAGCTCACTACGCTGACCATCGTGCATGATAGTTTTATTCATCTCCAGCGACCGATCCCCTTCGTTATCAGTCTATTTTTCTCTGGGAATTTTTCATGTTCATCTTGGAGATAATCATGTAAAGAGATGGCTACCGCAGGGTTTCAAGCTTGGGTGGTGACTAGCACCTTCCGTACTCGATTCTAACAATTATCACCCCATAGGCGGCTCCCTTCGTTTTCTCTACGGTAAACACATATGTCTCAGTTCGCGTCTTTGTAGACCAAGGTTTTCTTGCTCTCCGATTGATGATAATTACTCGTTCGTGCAGGGGCTTCTGTTGCCGGGTAGCTTCCTTCTCATCTGTTGCCCGCTTCGTCGTGGACACCGTAGATGGTACTTTACAGCGACTGGAATCCTGAAGAAACGTGCTTGTGCACTTAGGTAGTGTGACCGGAAAATCGAGATTGGTTCGATGCCAATCAGTCCTTGGTATTACTCTTGGCCCCTGGCGAGGTTTCTATCTTAGCAACGAGGTAGCTAGAGCCTGTGTACTCCGCCCACGGCTGCCGCAATAATTTCCATAATTGTCTCGTTTGGCTCTCAGAATCAGATCCATCCTAGTCAATAATAGTTACTATTTCTAACTTCAGGGTGATTGAGCTTCGGAATCTGAAAAGTTCTACCATTGCGAACCCAGTTTCGGGGCCTGCACAACGGACTCGTGTTGGCTCCCAGCGCTTACATCCGACACTCTGTACACAAGTTTGACACCTTTGACCTTTCCGGCTGCATGCTCCGCAAGTCTGACAGCATTAGCATGGCACTAGTTCCACGATATGAGAACCTACCCATTAGGTATTCCGGCCAACCCACCACTGCGAAAGGCAACAGGATGAGGAACAAGCTTCCCAGCAGACAACAACTCGTTGCTGAGCTTCCAGGACTTGACCCCAAAGTCATAGTGATCCGGAAAAGCCGGGAAGTCGATGCCAAACTTGGTGAACGGTTTACCCAGCTGGGTATACGCGAGTATCGCTGTCGCTTCCACATCTTTCCGAGGCCAGGTGTCCGTTGGAAGCAGAGCGATGACTTTCATGGGCTGTTCATTCTTATCTGGAAGTGCTTGAGCGATGAGCTTGTAGCTGGCCTCGGTCGAAATGCAATCCAAGACAAGGTGAAGAGAGTTTTGCGTGTAGTCTTTGATCTTCTGCGCACATTCCGGATCGTGGTAGTCGAACACGACATCTGCGCCTCGGGATTTTACCAGGTCGAAGTTCTCGGGACTGGCTGTCGTCACAACGTTGAGCCCTGATCTGTAGTGCGTGAGTGATGACTTTCTGGCAATTCCAGGAATGTGAACTTACAGCTTTGCATACTGGATAGCCAGCGTCCCAGTCGCGCTGCTTCCCCCATAGATGAGAATTAACAATGGCTGTTCAGCCGGCTTCTCTCCTGGCAAAGGAAGACCCAAGTTCATGTAAAGAGCCTGTGCCGCTGCCGTTATGCCTACACCAAGAGTAGAGACTTCTTCAAAGCTCAGTCGCTCAGGCTTTCTCGCCAGAAACCCATCTCGAACGAGTGCAAACTCGGCGAACGCTCCGTCAAAATCAGCGCTCTTGGACGAGTCAGCGTCATACCGAAGGGAAGTGAGTTCTGAAGACCTACGAGATTTGCGCAGTGTGCAACACCGTAGACCGCGTCGCCTTTCTTGACATCCGTCTTGCAATCCTTCCCCACCTCTTCCACGATGCCAGCCAGATCGCACCCGATGATTCCACCAACGCGACCGGCGCCCGAAGTATGATGGAGATCGGTGGGATTCATTGCGAGAGCCACCGTTCTGACCTTAACGTAATCAGGCTGCATGTTTTGCTCCGGAATATCGGCTACGGCCGCGATGCCGTGCTCTTTGATGATTACAGCTTTCATGATGAAGGAATTGGGTACTCTGGAGCGTTGAATGTAGAAAAATGCTGTCTGTGAAACCGGATGTGCTTGAATGATCGGACAAAGCTGACCTTTTGAATCGCAAGTGGATAAATCATTTAGTCGCGCGAGATTAATGGAGGTCGCGCCAACGAACAAGACCCACTGGGGATCTTGCCATCATGGAGGATCGATCTCGGGCGAGAGACCAGGCGATATCTCGGTAGCGCGTGGCTAGGTATTCATGTAGTGGCTCGCATGATTCGATCTCCGAGAAATATCGGAGCTTGTTTAGTAAGGAAGAGCCGCTTATAGACTTATCTCGAGAGGACAACGTATTTCTTGCAACGCGTTGGATGCCACGGTCTGGCGGGTATGGTAACTAAGAGGAGTGGCGTTTGCATTTGGAATTCCCTTGAAATGTCACTAAGATTAACCTGTTGAATATTGGATCCCGGGACGCCAGGTCTACCCGTGCGCGTAAGTAGTGAGTACGTTACTCGTGGGAGATGCCGAAGAAATTCATACATTAACTCATATTTTCGATCTGGTGTTCTTTTTTCTTTTTTCTTTTTTTTTGCGAATCAATCGTACCCAATCTGAGCTTTATACTTGTGTTCAATGCTTGTTTGCTTTCTCAAGACATGTTCCGTAGTATCGTGAGGGTGGGATCCGAGGTTGAGATATGAGTATAGTATTTACCCCATCTACCCCAGCTACCCCACATCCGGGAAACGTCTACGGCATGGATCTGGGGCGGTAGATTTTCCGGGCTTTAAGCTTAAGCCAGGCTCAAGGTCATGGCCGAGGGAATCTACCGCTCGAGAGCCATCTCCTCGACTTCTTCCTTTGTGTTTGACACAAAAGTCTGGTACCATCTCTGCAATAATTGTGTGGTCCTCTGGCAAGGAAGTTGCTGCACTTCAACATGTACATTCTCCAGATATTAGCCAATGGCCTGCTGGCTTCCACTTTGCCCATCGTCCTCGGTCATGTCATTGGCAAACCTGAAAAGATCCGCACAGTAGTTACCACTGACTTGGAGTCCGACGACTTTGCCTCGTTAGTGCGA
Source organism: Lophiostoma macrostomum CBS 122681 (assembly GCA_010405375.1). Classification (NCBI taxonomy): domain Eukaryota; kingdom Fungi; phylum Ascomycota; class Dothideomycetes; order Pleosporales; family Lophiostomataceae; genus Lophiostoma; species Lophiostoma macrostomum. Next base: position 25,878 of record MU004531.1, read on the forward strand.
TACATCTTGTATACAAACGATCTCGACACTCAAGGCCTCGTTTATTCATCTAGCAGATACCACTGGCAAGGAGACGGCAAGGGCACCAGGTTCTTCTTGCCGGGTCGCGAATACAACAGCTCTCAGACATCATGGCGTCCCACGGGCACGACGACCATCCAAGAACATCTTCTCAAAGCATACGCAGAAGTATATCCCAATCTTCTTCACCACGACCCGACATATCCGACGCCCGAGGAACTGCTTTCGATAACCAAGATCGGAAACGTCGACTTTGAGGGCGAGATGGCGAAGGATACGGACGGCTCTAATCTGATCAAAAATCTTCTATTCGACAATGACCCTCGAACGTTATACCTGCAAGCCTGGGGCGGAACCAACACTATCGCGCGTGCCCTGAAATCGATTGAAGATGAGTACAACTCCTCGAGCCAGTGGCCAGACATGAAAAGCGCGATCTCAAGAAAAGCGGTCATCATGGCTAGCGGATTCCAGGATGAGACATACGCCGACTACATTGCGCCCACATGGCCGTCTATCCGCGTCGAAGAGTATTCTGCTGGCTATTTTACCTGGGGCTTTAACTGCAACTTGGGGCAGGGCAACAACCGCGGGCTGCCCGACAACAATGTGTATTACAAGGGCGCGTGGATCAAGACAAACATTGAGATCGGACCACTGGGCAGTTTGTATCGTTCGTGGCTCGACGGGCAGACTACCTTCGGGGGAGGTGACCCCTATGACGTCTTTGGCGACCCTAACAAGACTTCGTTCTGGTGCGCGCCCATGCAGCCGTACGACTTTCTTTCTGAGGGCGACAATGTAGCTTACAACCCCCTCTTGACTACGGGAATACAGGATCCAAGCAACCCGGCTTTGGGTGGCTGGGGTGGGCGCGGTAAGCAAAACAGCACGTCGCCTAACCTGTGGGTCCTCGTGGATACGGAAAGAGCTGCAAACGGGTCCGAAATCGATTCTTCCACAGATCGTTGGGTCGCGGCAGCGCAGAATGATTTCGCGGCTCGTATGCAATGGACGCTGACCGAAGACTACCATGCGGGAAACCACGCGCCGGCGGTCAGAGTGATGGGCGACAAGATGGTGGTTGCGCAGGCGGGGTCGAGCGTGCGGCTGACTGCTCAGGTTAGCGATCCGGATCGGAATCAAGTCTCCGTGTCGTGGTGGCAGTACTTGGAGGAGGGGACATATCCTGGAATCGTCCAGATATCCGCTGAGAGAAACAATCGTGCGACCGTGGAGGTGCCCCAAGATGCGAAAGGTGGGGAAACTTTATCGATCATTGTAGAAGCCACCGACGATGGGCATTTCCCCTTGACGCGCTACGACCGTGTCTTCATTCAAGTCGCAGAGTAACCTATAACACTAAGAGTATACCGGGTGTTTGTCTATAATACCGTAGACTCTCGATAATAAGATTTACTTCTAGGCCGTATCAAGCAAGGTGTTCTGAAAACAGGCCAATAAATGCTTATATATTGATAGCTGTTCCACTTCAACGCTTGATCTCTCATTTATAATTGGTTCCGTATTAGGCCTAGAAGTAAATCTTATTATCGAGAGTCTACGGTAGATTATTTAACAACATCGACGGATTCAGTACTGCTAGACGAAGCTAGGCGCATGCTTCCTCCACCGGAACGCCCCCGACACTCAGCCGAAACATTAGCAACTCCATTGCAACAATTCGCTCGTACTCATGAGGAAGAAGTCCGAAAAACATGACGCTAACAAGTGCAGTTCTATTGATCAATGGTAATGACAGCTCCAATCAATACACTGGATCATCTTATGTCGTGTAATTTGTGACTAGCCTGCAGAAACCGAAACACGAAGCAATTCTCCGGCCATTATCCAATGAAATCCCTTACGTCGAGCTCTATCGATCCGTTACAATGATTTGATGCATTCACTGCTTCAAATTCATCACCTTCCCTTTGGACAGATACTGAGTGTGGTATCCCAAAGACACCAAAGCTCTGGAAGTGTCAACCCAATCCTCTTGATCCTGGCAGACTTCGATCCATTCAGGGTCGATCATTATCTGTTGAATAGTCTGGGCGCTGGGCCCCGTGTATTCAATGATGCAGTCGTAGTCGGCGACTTGCCAAGTGGGTCGGGCAACAGCCATAACTTCCCTGAGAGGATTGTTGGAGGTTTCCGGGGTGTCGAACTGCACGTAGAAGGTCAGTATGGGCAGACGTTCAGGTCTCTGATGTACTCACAAGTGCGTAGTCGCTGATTCCGTGCTTCTGGAAGGTGGGGATGGCTTTTGGCAAGTGTACCTCAACAATCCACTTCATGAAGTCTTCATGCGTGACTCCTGCTTTGCGATAGTGGGTGAGAGTAAACCTTATTGGTGTGTTTTCAGCGACTTCTTGTTCTTTAGTCATCTCGGTCATATTCTCAGACTTTATGATTGCGATGTGATTGTGATGACACTCGAGTGAGCAGTCAGAGTCTAATTTCATCGCTTTGAACAAGAAGCAGTCAACCGTGCGGCACGGTCACGGATGTCGGGGATTGCGGCTACCCTTGCCACCTCATCACCTCGATACCTTGTGACACGACGTTCACCACTGCCGATGCGAGCTATGGTATATGCGAGTCATATCTCGTGGTTGGATAATCATCTGGACCTGCAAGTCTTCCATTCTCACCAGCTCAATCCATCAGTGACGCCCTATTATACGCACCTGACAGTACCGACCAGCCTTACTTCATGGCTTGGGCTGTCTGCCGGATACTAGACCTTTAAAACAAGTGTACACTGGATTAGATTGAAGCGTGAAATCTTTCCAGGCTGTGCTATGATATAATACTTCTAGGGTAACACTGTTAGCGTTATCTGGACAATAGCATCATTTCGCTGATTGGCTCTAAGGGTCTAGGAGAAGATCTCCTTTGGTAGAAGAATCAGCTTTCTGGCGTGTCAGCCGTCTGAAGGGTTATTCGGATCAAGCCTAACATTGCCTCGTATAGGTGACAGGGCCATCGTTGTATGCTCGACGGTTCCATTATGATCTGGTGTAAGCGATGTGATACCAATACCCATGGAATATACATATAGCGTTCGTAAGGTGAGGACACATTTTACTTGATCCATACACACCGACTGTGGGCCTCATGAGTGACGTCATTGCTAGATGTCGTTGTTGGAGAGGTGGATAGCCGAGGATTGCTTAAACAAAATGGCCACAAAGCAGGGATTGCATATAAATGAACTGCTATGCGTGGAGATGTTCGATGAAGCTTCCACGACAACGATTGTTGAGGGGTGCTGGCTTAGTAAGGTGAATGAGGCCTGTGCACTTGCATGTTGCGCCACTCTTGCTCGTCGATATCACGAACGCCTATCATCACCGGCATCCGCATGAGCTCGTATCAATGGGAACATCTCATATTACACTCCAAGCAGCGAACCTCAAGTCTTTCATCTTTCTCCGCGCCTCAGTGGCGTGTGTCTAGTTGTTGCGGAACCATCACACAGCCCCCTGTTCATCCTTCAGGCGCCCTACGCAGCCTCACTCTCGAGCATCCAGCTCGTGGCTTATTCCGTACTGTCGAGTGTTTTCAGTAGCGCGCCCATCACCTTCAAGCAAAGCTGCCTTCTTAGGGTCGTTACACCGGCCTCTTTATCATGATTCTTACCTCTTGAGCGTCTGCCTTGCCTCTAAAGCGACGTCTTCCGCTGCATGCCTAGATATCCTAGCTTGGCTGCGAACACAGAGACGAAGCTATATCTTGAAATTCATCCCTTCCCCCGCACGGAGAAATTCCGACCAAATCATCTCAAGCAAACATGTCTTGGCCTAACGAGAAAACCGCCGTTCCGGATCAGCCTAACCCCTCCAGCTTAGAGAAGACCTCTGAAAAAGATCCACTTCCTAGCTACACAAATGCAACAGCTGGATCTTCGAGTGCCTTTCAAACACCCTTCGCCTCGATGTCTATGCACATGGAGGACCGCATCCGGTTTATGCAGTTCCCCATCGAGGTATTCAACATCTGTAGACAAGCGGTTCTGTCGATTTGGAAGCGTGGCATCCAGGCGCAACGCGAGTACGGCAGTTCGAAAGAGATCAAACTCAACGGGAATCCCTGGCGCGGCTCTGGAGATGAAGCGATTGACGCTAGGAGGTTGATATGTGCTTTGCTGGGCACGCTACACTCCCAAGGCTGGGTTCTGACGCTCAGTACGGACATTAGCAAGAAGAATTGGGATAAGGATACGCTGATATTCCGGCATCAGATACCAGGTCCAGCACCCTGTGACTGGTGTTGCATAGGATTCTCTAAACAGGATAGATTGAAATTCATCGACGGTATTTGCTACTTCAAGTGGAAGTGTCTCGATTACTCGCTGATTTTGGTTCACAGTGGCACCCGAAGTATCCAACGGCGTTGTTTCCCGACTAGGCCAAGGTCGCGTGCAGGATCATCGCGCCCACTCGCGAGGCGTATACGAGGTCAAGCTCCGAGGTACCCCGTGGATGGCCTCGGGAACTGAAACAATGGAAGCTCGACAGCTCTTACTGATCATGATGGGCGTGCTCGAAGAACACGGCTGGACTGTTTATGCGAGTGTAGACCAGAAGAATGGAGGAGAGAAGCATACGGAGACAGACACTGTGAGTCTGCGTTCGATTCGATTCCTAGATACGCTGACAATTTGCAGTGGCATTGCTGCAGGCCGAAAGGATGGACGAGAGGCGCGCCAGTATATCATAACTAGAAGTAGGACCTTGGCGGACACCTCTATCACTGCTTCCAACAATAACCACAACCCCTGGTTCCCCTAAAACTAATGACAGTAACTCCTTTGTCAAATGGGCATAGATCCTTACTCATCTTGCAAAGTTGCCTAAGCACGCTGGAGAATTCCACGCACGCTCCTGGAGGGCTTCGCTACGGCGTCGCTACGGCGATTTTGTAAGCAAGTGTCGCTGAAAAAAGCGATAGTGATGTTGAGTGATCACAAGACGCGTGGTACGAATATGTGGTTTGACCTCCAAACCGCAAGTCCTGCACAGAAAGCGAAGCAGAAGGTGAATACAACTTCGAGGGCTATTCCGAGAATATATGATGCGATGTCTGTCAAGTATAACAACACGACGATTTTTTGGCGACTCCAACTACAGTCTGGGGAAGTCTCAACAATCCCATCAAAGCATTATTCTTCGCTACGCGCATCGGAACAACGTCACCACACCGCCCACAGCATCCCCCCTTACTCCCCCCCTTATGTTAAGCCAGCCATCACGCCTTCCCGCCCTTCTCAACCTTACCCAGACCCGCAGTCTTATACAAAAAACCCTGCAGCACCCACGCCGGCAGCCACCCAGTCGCAAACTTAACCAGGCCCGTCCCCTCGCCCCACCAAAGCTTCCCTTTCGTCCCCTGCTTCAGTACCTGCTTGACGACATCGTCGGCAAACTTCTGCACCTCGGTACCTCCGCTGTACGGACCCTTGCCCAGGATGGCGTCCTGCACGTCCTCGGATACGGCGTGGTACAGCGAGTCGGTTGGTAACGTGTGTTTGGGGTTGTTGGTGTAAAACTCGGAGGCTACTTTCCCGGTTATGAGGGAGATGACGCGGACGTTGAGGGGTTTGAGTTCGAGGGCGATGACGGCGTCGAGGTGGGAAAGGGCGGCTTTGGAGGCGCAGTATAGGGCTTGTGGAGAGGGCATGTTAGTGTGCGTCGTCTTTTCATCTCGGCGTCTCTTCCGTTATTGTGGCGACTTCTGGAGTTCCGAGGAGAAAACTTCTGCCCTGTGACTCCGTGGACGCCTTCCAGGAGTTCTGTACACCTTGGTCCCCTGTCGCGGGGCATGGGCTGAACATCCCTCCATCTGGGTAATGGAAATGACTTACATAGATATGGACAGGGCGCTGCAAACGCCATGCTCGAGTTATTGACAATGGTGCCTTTGGCCTTGACGAGTAAGTTTTTGAAACCTTGGATGCACATGAGCGCGCCCCAAAAATTGACCTCGAACATCTTGCGCGCAGCATCGAGATCGACGTCTAGGAAGGGGTTTACGAAGCCCTGAAGATGATTGTGTCAGTGAATAGGAGTTGAGACGAGGATCTGTAGAGAGACAGTGAGGCGCAGATAACAGGAAAGAGAAATGACAGGAGAGGAGAGGAGAGGAGCAAAGCCATCGCACAGAACGGTTGAGTCTTGAATCTCTCTCCCTGCTCTCATCGTTCAGTGCACTTAGGCTCAAACATACCATCCCCGCATTATTGACCAGCACTCCCAATCCACCACCCGTCCTCTTCCCCACTACTTCCGCTGCCGCCGCAATCGATTCCGTACTCGTAGTATCCAACTCTAGCACCTCTACGTTCGATAGCGTGGCGAGCTGGGGGTCTATCTTGGATGTATTGCGTGCTGTGGCGAAGACGAGGTGTCCACGGCTAGCGAAGGAGAAGGCGAGCGCGGATCCGATTCCTCCGGCGCTGCAACCGGTTACTAAGACGCTGAGCTGGGATGACAGGCCCATTCTGTCCTGGAAGGTATAATAGAGAGGGAGGAAAGGGAAGGAAAGAGAAAGATCGATCGGAGAAAGGGTTGAGAGTGGATAGATAGATAATGAGACGAGAGAAGAAAAAGTGTAGAAGCAAAGATGCCGTTGTAAGACTTCAAAACCCGTACACTGGATTAAAGATCGTCCAAATCGCGTTCAAATAACAAAAGGAACTGAGAATAACGCGTACTCGAGGTCTCTCTACCCTCTAAGTACTCCCGTGTTCGAATCCTTCCGTCGCATGTTGTACGCCGGGTAGCGTAGACTAAACCCTTTTCAACCATTCTTAGCTTGTCTCGCGTGTGGACTGTCCTTTACCGTAATTGGCCTTTTCCAGCCAATATCGAACGAAGGCTGAAAGAATTGGATCGGTCCTCTTGCCAACACAGCACCGGGCGTAAATAAGTCAGCTGGTAGTTGGTCAAAGTCAAAGCATTTGGAATAGACTCTGGCTATAGTCAGGCGTAAGGGATCCGGCTATCCATCAAATGCAGGACCGGAGTAATTGAAGACAGATCCGGGGTAACAGACCATCCGCCAAAGATTGCCGAATGTCAGAAGAATCCCTGTTCGTCGAACCATGAATACTCGAATCGCGCCTAGCGTACGCTAGCGCTAGTCACCTAGGTAGCTTGTAGTCGATGTAAGATATATGTCAGCGCCCAGAATCCGCGTATAGAGAGACTGGGCGTATTATAAATTTGGTGGTCGTATGCATTGGCCCTCTAAGGGTAGTGGTAGCCATCTAAACCGTAAACAGGAAACATTCTAACGCGAAGGCCGTAGCGCAAGCAAGAAAGTGTGGGTACGGCACCTGTACCTCTCACGGTGCAGGCTTTTCCAGCCCCAAGCAGGTCGATAGTAAGACTATCATCGCGCTGATGGGCAGGGGAAGCCTGCAACGCGAGAGCTGGACATAGATTTGGTTACATCTGCGCAAGTTTGTCACGAAAATTGAACCCAAAGTGTTGTCTTGATTTACATCGCTAGTGGTGGACTAGAGCTCACTTAATATGACATCGGCAGCCTTCTCAGCGACCATGTACGTCGAAACAGCAGTAAAAGTACCAGGGATCTTCGGATATACCGACGCATCGACAACACGCAATCCCGAAACACCACGCACGCGAAACTTTGAATCGAGAACAGCCATCGGGTCATCATCCGCACCGATCGGGCAGGTACATGAAGCGTGGTGACCCCAAGCGGTATCCTGCGCGTACTTCTTGATAGCCTCTGCAGACGTTATGTTGGCGCCAGGCAGGATCTCGGTTACGGGAATTGTCTGGCGCTCAAAGGCATCGCGAGCAAGATTGACTGCCTCGTACAGGGTTTCAAGATCGGCACTGTAGTCGCCGCTGCCGGTATCAAAGTAGTTGAAAGTAATCTTTGGAACATCGAGCGGGTCCGCGGATTGGAGTTCAACGGTACCTGCGGTGTTACGAGGATGAGCCTTGAGGATTGCCCAAGTGAAGACGTCGTGGCGAGCTGTTGCATTGATGCTGTATCCAGGGAAGTATCCACGGAAGTTGACTGGACCACCAAAGGCGAAGATGTCGTAGTCATCATTGGTAGCTGTAGAGCTCTTGTAGAACATTGTGGCCGCGAGACCAGGGGAAGAGTAGATGCCACGATCACCAGCGACCGGCGTTTGCCATCGAGCAAGACATTCATCGTTCGCACTGCCGTCAAACGTACATCCATCCAAGGAAGAGAAGTTGCTCGCGATTGAGCCTTGCACTGAAATTTCATAGTGGTCTTGAAGGTTGGTGCCCACGCCCGGCAAGTCGGAGATCACAGAGATATCAAACTTCTTGAGCTCCTCAGCGGGACCGACCCCACTAAGCTTGAGTAGCTGAGGAGAGTTGTACACACCACCCGAAACGATCACTTCGCGAGAAGCTGTGACCGAGCCTGGAGAGCCAGTACCAGCTGATCCCGATTTTGGACTGGCCTTGTATAGATATTGCCCGTCGATGAACTCGACTCCAGTGGCGCGTGGAGGCGATACCGATTCGTCAAAAACGACCTTGGTAGCGTGGCAATTCAGGCGGACATCCAACGGATATTTCTTCGTTCCGTTATCGTTCTTTGCGTCGCGAACGGATAGAACGAATTCGCGAGAGCCAGTACGGTGAGCATCATCGGTCGAGAGAGGAATCTGGTAGTACGCAGGCTGCGAGTCACGCTCCTCGGTGTCAGCATTAGCATCGCCAGCAAGCAAGGTCCCCAAGTTTACGACGGCATTGGTCTCGTTTCCGAGGGCATTTGCACCGCCAGTCAGCATACTGAGGAACTGGTCATCGGCTAGCACGACGCTGAGAGGTGCGACCTCGGTAGAAAGCCATCCATCGTAGCCGTGGCCAGCAACACCAGCGGCAAGGTAATCGTTCTTTTCCAGCTTGACGAAGTATTTGCGCATATTGTCAGGCGACCAGGATGCATCGCCCGTCAAAGACGCGACATATTCAAAATCCGATCGATGTGGGTAGACCGCGATAAGAGCATTATGTGCGGTACAACCACCCAAAGTCCCAGTCCTGGGGTAAAGAACACCTTTGAGAGTCGAACCCTCGGGAGGACTGAGACCAGTGTACTCTCCGCCATTGGAAGTGGCGTAAGTCGTCTTATAGTCTAGAGCTTGTCGTGCATCGTCGGCGTAGTGATGCACGAAGAAGTTCCATGACATTTCTTCATCCTCGGAAGCCCTCGCTGAGTACGCGGGAACAGTGTAGTTGTACTCGGTTCCTTGATCGTCACCAGCCTCGATAAGGAGTGTCTTGTGGCCGGCGAGTGCAAGTCGGGCAGCGAGGGGACCACCTCCAGCTCCAGATCCCACAACGACATACTCGTATCCAGTGAGGTTGGTAGCCTGGGCGAGCGAAGTAACTCCGACAACGCCAAGGAACAGGCGGTGAATATGCATGTTTGAAACGAACTACAGTGACAAGATGTTAGCCCTGTTCTGTCGTGCATCCAGATACAGCAGGATCCAGGATTTTGCTTACTGTGGACACCTGTTATACCCAGGTGGAGGGTAAAGAATGTGTGATGGGACGTGCAGAACTTGGCGGTACCGTGGCCATCAGGTGCAGGCGATATACAAGCCTTATAGTGGTTGCCGTGGCCCCCTACGCGTAACCCCCTCTTTTGATGCTTTACAATAGCTCATTTCATAGCAATCCTAACAAGGCAGGTCGACGTGGGCTTGGTTCATTGGCACGAGCATCAAGTTCGACCTCCGAGATTGAGGGTTTCCCTGATTTCTGTTGACCATTTAGGTCGACGTTCCGGGGCTTGAGACTTGACACGGTGGGGTTGCGGGAAAACGGGAGGGTCCTTTAGTGCTAACGGCATGGTCGGAGGCCCTCGAAAGTCCAAGTGTAGGATAGTTGGTTTGTGGTACATCTGCCGAGTTGACGTTCCTGATGGTCTTAGCTGTAAAATCGGTCCTACTAGCTGGTCTTGTGGTAGATCGGTCTCTTCATGGCCGTATGTTTCCCACTAGGTGCATCAAAGGGGGAGCATATGGAAACTTTAATGTCGGGGAGGACTGCGTCTGTATCAAAGCTGAGAACTGCCAGGTGGTACCTAGGTAGTTGCGGAACAGTAACCCGCTTGTGGTGTGGCGTTTCGGCCCATCTCCGGCCTTCCAATGGTTTCCTCCTAGCTCCGGGTGGGGCATCGCGTAAATCAGGTTGTTCCGCCTCCCCGAGGTCTCTATGAAAACACCGTTCTTGAGATCGCCGAGGTATTCACGCAAGGGTTTGCTGGTTCTCTGGACGGGCATTTGTGGAAAATGCAAAGTGTGGTGAGATGGCCGTAACCCGTTCGCGGAGGTAAGAACCCAGACGTCACCTGCACGTGCATGCCGTCTTCCCATATCACAACTTGCATTAATCCATCTAGGCTCCACGCGACCGACAATGACTATGAAGTCAACACCTAGTACCTAGGGTCCTTGCCAAGAATGGGGTTGTCGGTCCTTCACCCCGACAGCTGCACCTGCATACAATAGATGCACGTCTGGGATGCATTTATGCTTCTTGATCCTTCGTCCTCACGCGACTCCTTGGCCGCACAGCGAGACTGAACTACCGACGATGTTCCATCTGCTTTTGTCCTGCAGGAGACGAATTCTTCTAACCAGATGGAGACCTGATTAGTCTTCTTTCCTGTTATGCGAATTGCTGCTGTCCCCGGTTGCAAACAGGAAATGAATTCGAAACCTTGATCGTTCCGAGGCACTGAGCAAGACTGCACATGTGTCGATCTGCACCTTGCACGTTTCCCCTGCCCCGCTGCCTCCTGGGGTTGGAAGAAAGAACAGCCGCGAAGAGTTATGGGCCCCGCAGGTTCACCGTGAGGGAGATGGGAATGGAGACTCTTAGGTATTTTAAAGCCAACGGCTTCCAGCGCAACGGGTCCCTGTTGGAATCGTGGGAAGTCGATCACTTCTCAGGGCATCATGACTCTGTCAGTCCCAAATCGCGGCCCCGAACTCCTTCGCATCGATGTTGCTTTTGCAATAACTGCAACCATAGCAGTCTTAATGAGATGCTATGTTCGTCTCTTCATGGTCAAAGCGTTCGGCATTGATGACTGGTTAATGTCTTTTTCTGTGGTAAGTGCACCGCGACGTGTATTTCATCTGAAACGTGGCTCATGGCACCTAGCTATCGTTCATCTGCTACTGTTCGTTCTCAGCTGTGGGTGTGCACTATGGAACTGGTCACCACAGCTGGGATCTAACGACCGAGAACAATCAGACCGCCAAGAAGGTAAACAAACATCCGTAGTCTTTCACGCAACACAGCTGAGATTAGTATAGTGTTGGTGGTTTTGCTTTCTCTTCTACGCAGTCACCATGATCAGCTCCAAACTCTCCATCGGGTTTTTCTTGCTCCGGATCACGGTCAAGAAAATCCACACTTGGATCCTGTACGCGGCAATGTTCGTCTCCGTCCTTGCTGGAATGGTCTTCTTCTTCGTTTGCGCTTTTCAATGTCACCCAGTGTCCATGTTCTGGAAGGACGAGCCAGGGGGAAGTTGCATCAACATCAAGGTCGTCATCGGCCTCGCCTATCTTTACGGTGGTTTCAGCGTCATCTCTGACTTCACATTCGCGATACTCCCTGGTTTCCTCATCTGGGATCTCCAAGTCAAGCGCACGGCCAAGGCAGTTCTCATTCCACTACTAGCAATGGGCTGCATGTAAGTGATCACACATCCCGATTCGTATGATTTCTCCATTGACAGCCTTGCAGCGCATCGTCCGCTGTCGTAGTCCGATTTGCCTTTCTCCACATGTTCACCGACCCGGATTTTCTGTGGGCGACAGTCGACATCGCCATCTGGAGCACCGTAGAGCAGGGCCTAGCGGTTGCTGCAGGCTCCTTCGCGACTCTTCGCCCGCTCATGCAAATTGTCATGAAAGAACTCGGCACTGTGACAAGCACGTATCGAAGACGTCCCTCGGCCTATGGACTCAGCGGTTCACTGCCGCTTAGTCGTCGCAAGGGCAGCAAAGGCAATTTCGATGGCTGGACACTGTCCGATCTCTCTTCTCCCTCCAAGGCAGATGCCCAACGCGATGAGGGCGTTCTCTCGCCCAACACTCGATCAATGAAATTCGAAAAGACGATTCAGTCAATCGGTCTATCAAATACGAAGATCAAAGGGGACAACGAGTCCGAGGAAGAGCTGTCTCCCAGGATGCCGAATCGGGGTTCAGGGGATCAGATCGTTGTCACGAAAAGCTTCTATATCGCAGATGATAAATGTTAATCATAGTTCGGACTTGTAATTAGGGGAAGCTGCTGGTCAATTGGGACGCTTGCTTGCCCAAGCATTTGGGAAATGGAGATATTATGTATACGATAACCACACTTCCTGTTTGCATAGCGAATGATGCCTACTTAAATATAGCTATAACTCGTTCACTCATGTACGGACTTAGTTCAGACAAAGAGAGCGGCGCGAAAACCGTAATATTTGCGCAGAATCTGAACTCCAGTCGTCGTCAGCAAAGATCTGCTAGCAAGAGTTTACACCTACATGTGGGTCACTAATTTATTGAAATACGAAACCTGGCCAAACCCCGAAAAATGCAATGCACGAATATCACGAGAGATGTGTTCCTGTTCTACGATACAGCAAGTCGAGGAGCCGATGTTCCTCATGCCAAAGACTAAAGCATTCGAGGAGGGGCCATCTGGACAACTCCCATAGACCAGTTAGGTACTCGGCATTTTATATCTCCCCTCACAAACATCACTTACGTTTTAACACATACACTCTCGTCCAAGGATGCGTATAACGTCCGAAGCGAAGACCAACAATCCTTGGTTTCGAGCAACGTCAAGATATACCCACGTACCTAAGCTCGGAACCATCTAAGTGAGTCAGCCTAAAGCCTAGGGTAATCATCACATGCCGCAAGCCCCCAACATAAGCGGTACTCATCTTCTTGAGATTGTCGATCAACATCATTGATTCTGTGTTCCAACACTACCACGGACGGCTACCACGGACGGCAACCAACCAGAATACTGAAATATCCTCACCTACTGTATCTAACTAACTCAAAGCACTAATCCCAGCCTTCAACACGCCCGCCCACGCGTCCCGCACCAGCGCGCACATCCCTAGCTCTTATCGTTGCTTAAGTACTTGAGGGACGCAAAGTCGCGCGCTGTATCAATCGCAATGATGACTGATCAGTCCAGCCATGGTTACAGAGAAGACAATGTCCGCGCGCGTAATCGCCTAATTGTGCACGTACAGAAAGACGTGCGGACGGGCCGGGGCGTCTTATGAATCTGCGTACGAAGCGAATCCTCGGCCAAGAAGAAGGAGATCTAAGCGTGGTTGTATAGATAGATGTACACATGGTGAGTAGCGTGACACCGTCCCCGCCATGGCTAATCGTACAATATCGTATCCTCCGCACCCAGATCAGCTCAATCCATCTCGTCCATCTCCGACGGAACGTAAGAGCTGACTACACCCACAGGACATCCTACTCTTACATTCCTCAACCCATCTATCTTACATCCATCCCACTACTCTACGTAGCAGCCCCCCTAGTCCTCGGTTTCAACCTCAACGTCCCCTCCCCATCCTCATCCCCCCTATCTCTCTTAACCTGCTCCTCCAACAACCTCCCCAAATTCACTCCCCCCTTCCCTACCCCACCCCGAAACAACTCCTGGATAATCTTTCCTTGAACAACCGTCTCTTGCACCACACCCTCAACCTGCTCAGGTCCCACACGCCCATACCAGATCCCGCATCCATCCAACTTTCCCTTCCCCGCATCTCCCTCCGCATCCGCGCTCTTGTCCACAGTATTTGTATTTGCAGGCGAAGGCGAAGGTAAACGCGAAGGCGGCAGATAAACAATAACGTTCCCCGCAAACTTATGCCCCCCAATATGCGATATCAGACCCACATCCGCATCGACCCGCTTCTCCTCCAGCACCGCTCTAAACTGCGCCTGCAGTAGCGGGCCCAGGACACCACATCGTTTATCCCGTCCTCCGTGGCCGCAGATCAGGATCGTGGGTTTCGTTACGGGCTCTGCGTGCAGGCGGGACTGTGCGTCTGCGTCTGCGTCTGCCTTAGAACCCGTGTCGTGGCTCGGAGGGGGAGGGCGTTGCAGGTGGGGTAGCGTGGAGGGTTGGGGCGCGTGCAGGTAGGATGTTGCGAGGGTTTGTAGGGTTGGGGTGTCGTGTGGGATTGCGGTGATGCGCGTGAAGGAGGGGAAGAGGAGGATGGATGTCGTTGGGTCTTTGCTGTGTTTGTCGTTTGGGAGTGGGAAGGAACTCGCGGTTATGAGGACGTTGTTATATGGCTAGACAAGCATCGTTAGCACCGGAATCAGAATCAGTATCTGGATATCTCGCTATCATCATCCCGAAACTCGACGTCGACACCAACATCGGAATACGATAGCAATGCCGAGCGCGCACATGACGAAATCCCAGCTTACCCACATCAAACAGCCCTCCCCCCTTCCCAACCACGCCCTTCAAACCCCTCACAAAATCCCCCTCCACCCCCTCCTCGTCTTCGATCCGACTGCTCCAGTCCTCCCTGCCTGTGCACACGAGCACGTGTTCGCTGTACGGCGCCATGGTGTGCAACAGCGGCGTTTTGCGATCGATGTCGAGATCGGGGGGTGCGGCGGCGCATGCGCATGTTGGAGATGGACAGGCTGGCGTGTATGGGATTGACTGCGCTTGGGATTGGGATTGTAGCCGTGGTGCGGTTGATGAGAGATGGCGGAGGCGGGGTTGGCGGAGGGATGAGGGTAGACGTAGACGGACGCGTGGTGGCATTGTTGTGGAAGACGAGCAAGGAGAGTAGGTAGTTGGAAGATGAAGCCGGGAAGATAGGGTGAAGATGGTATAAACCAAGAGGTGACGTCGGAAGCCGTGGAAATTATCTGGTCAAGCTTCGGAATTTATTCCGTGCTCGGACTTGTTGCGGATATGGTTTCATATCTCCGACTCTAGCCCAGTGGAATTGCATGTTTGTTCAGTACCAAATAATCCAAAAGCGAGAGCATAGAGCTCATAGATGTGCTTATTGCAACATTGGAATTACAAGGTATTGGTACAAGGTATTGGTACAACAAATACACCAGCAACGTCCAGATCCCCCCGAACTATACTACAATACATGTGCAACTCTGGTTCCCTCGAAGTGCATCGGGCTTTGCTTATTCTCATTTATCTCACGTCAATCGGCAACGTCTCCTCCTCATTAGTCTGATCTTTTCTCGGCTTATCCGGACCAGAGTGTTCTCCGTCTTGACGCTGCGCAGATTCTTGCGGTGACATGCAATTCCCAGCAATCCCCACTATCAAGCGCTTTTATCTTCTCCTGTCTCTCTAAACGCCCTGTACGCCTTTCAAAGCGCTACCCTGCCTTTGCTGTAGGGACATGCGAATGGTTCTTCGTCCCCATCATCTTCTCTTTCTGGCCTGCAACTTTTTGTCTTCCTTCTCTCTACCACCGCTTTAGGGATCCACCTCTTGACCCGCCTCAGCTTTAATCGCTAGCCCCAGCGCTTGCTCTATGGCCTGATCTGTTCTCCCTGCCTTATAGATCTCAGACCTTGTGCGTTCGCCGCAAGATATAATCAGATTCCAGCTCGTTTCCTCTCCTCACGTTATTGAGGACTCGTAGACGTCTTTCGCAGCCTTCAATTGGCAACCTCGCTTTCCCACTTCTTGCGATCTGCCTTCTTGAGGCTGACAACGTTGACAATGCGTCCTCCCTTCGCTATTTTGATATCGCAATCTATCGGTATTAGTGGTATTAACAAATGCGCTTGCGTATCAACCCCCTTGCTCCCCAACACCTTCCACAATTTCCCTGATTCTTTACTCAGCCACTCTTTGCCCCCCTCTTGCTCAGCAAGACGGCCCAACACCCAATTCACAAGGTCCACCACCGGCAACCCCACCGGCGGCTTGCGGATTTGCGCCTCGACTTTCTTCTTCCCATTGACTTGGAGCACCGTCGTCATTGTCGGATTCAGCTTTTTAATGACCTCTTCCTCTGCCTTTGGAAAAGGAAACGCAAAGATGCTGGGTCCGCCGTTGCCGCGGAGGGGGTGTGTTGGCGAAGTCTTGACCTTGATAGCGGTGACCTCATGTAGCATGTGCCAGCCTTCTTCGGCGACGGCTGGTGCCATGGGCGCCATCATACGGAGCAGGTGGCAGGTGGCGAGGTATTTGAGGACTGCCATGGTGTCAGATGTATGCGGGGTCTCATAGAGGGTGTTGGTAAGCGTCATCAGGTCTGAGACGATGGTATTCAGGGACGGCGGGGTAGAGGCGTAGGACTGCGTAACGCGGGCGATTGTTTCTTGGACTTTGGACCATAGAAGTTGCTCTTCTATTTTTAGGGACGCTATGAAGCGCGCCTCTTCGGAATCGAAGGAAGAGGCAGGTCTGCGCTCGTTTATGGTGATCACTTTAAGAAGCTTGACAGAGACGAGCCACGTAAGGATATCGGAGAGTGACATGTCAAGGTCTCTGGGTGGTTGGAACTTGGCGAGCACGGTTGGTGGCATGAATACTCCCCCGCAGTACCGGAGGATGCGCGTGAACCACCGCTGGATCCCGGTGATGCTGGCTTCGTCCCATTCTAAGACGTCGCTAACGGGTGCTTGGAAGAGCATGTGCGTGCGGGTCACGTCAGCGCCGTACTTTGCAATAGTAGCTCCCGGATCGACGCCATTGTACTTGCTCTTGGACATCTTCTCGAAGCTGACTCGTGGAGCCTCGCCGGTCGTTCGGATTACGGGCGCGGAAGACTTCGCTAAATCGACCTCCTCGGGGCGTAAGAATCGGCCTGTGGTGGGATCCGTATAAGTCTTGCCATGAACCATCCCCTGGGTGATCAGTTTCTTGAATGGCTCTCCCTTGCTAAGATGACCCTGAGGCCATAGCGCGGTGGAAGCGAGGAACTTGGAGACGAAGCGGGCGTAGAGAAGGTGGAGAATTGCATGCTCAACTCCGCCCACATAAACATCGACAGGCATGCCGGTGTTGGCTGACCTAGCATCGACGGCTTCCTGATCGAAACGAGGGCTCAAGAAGCGGAAGAAGTACCAGGAAGAGTCCATGAAAGTGTCCATGGTGTCAGTCTCTCGTTGGGCGGCAGACCCACATTGCGGACACTCGACGTCCTTCCACGTCGGGTGCTCTTCAAGCGGGTTTCCAGATTTGCCTTTGAAATATTTATCAAGAAGCTGTGGTAATTTCACCGGCAGCTTATTCCTCGGGACAGGCACAGGTCCACAAGAGCCGCAGTGGATGATGGGGATTGGCGTTCCCCAGTACCGCTGGCGGCTGATGAGCCAGTCGCGCAGACGCCAATTCTCTGTTGTCTCGACGGGTTTGCCCGCAGCCCTCAGTCGCTCTCCAAGATGTTCCACAGCCTCCTCAGAGGACAAGCCGCCGAAGTCGGGTATGTTGGAGGAAACCACTCCCGTCTCCAACATGGGCCTATCGCTCTCTGTGCTTGGTAAGAGCGGCGCTGGAGTTTCACCAGGCTGTGTGGCTATAACTCTACGAATGGGGCTGTCCGTAGTATTCGCCCTCCAGAAAGCGTGGTCGCGACTGTCGTGTCCAGGAACCCCCATGACGGCACCCGATCCGTAGTCATCCAACACGTACGGTGCCGCGTAGATGGGAATTGATTGTTCGAAGCCCTCGACTACGCCCGCGACAGGATTGCGGGCTGTCATGTTGCGAAGAAGGTAGCCAGCCTTGGAGTCGGGTGGAAGGTGCTGTGCACGGTCTAGGAAGGCGCGGAGCGACTCGTCCCTCAAGGCAGCGTCTTGCACGATTGGGTGTTTGAGCGACACAGCGAGGTATTGGACACCAAACAGAGTGTCCGCCCGAGTAGTAAACACCTCGATGGGGTTGAAGCTGTGTCCACCCGCTGATGCTACGTCGAACCAGAGTTTGGTCCCTTCCGATCGCCCAAGCCAGTTCCTCTGCATGGCAAGCACTCGCTCCGGCCAGTTCCCATTCTCCGCCAGCGCATCCAGATCTTCCAGCAGAGGCTTTTGGAATTCCTTGATCTTCAGGAACCACTGCCTGAGCATAATCTTCTCCACTCTGGCACCCGATCTCCACGAGCAGCCATTGGCGTCGACTTGCTCGTTTGCGAGAACGGTCCGGTCGACGGGGTCGTAGTTCACAAGAGACTCGGCCTGATATGCCAGTCCACGCTCGTAGAGACTGAGGAAAATGGCCTGGGTGTGCTTGTAGAAGGCGGGATCGCAAGTTCGGAATTCCTGGGGTGTCGTTAGCATCCACTGCCGGTGCCGAGAGTGAGAAACGCACGCGATCCCAGTCCCACCGCCCGCCCATGGCCTGCATCTGCTTCTTCATGGCATCAATGTTCTGCAGTGTCCACTTTTCGGGGTGTACGCCTCGCTCTAGAGCCGCATTCTCAGCGGGCAGGCCAAAGGCATCCCACCCGATCGGGTGTATAACGCTGTAGCCCTGCATCTGCTTGACGCGGGCCAGGACATCGCTGATGGTGTAGACGCGCAAATGGCCCAGGTGGAGGGTGCCCGACGGGTACGGGAACATGGGCAGGATGTACGCTTTCGGTTTGTCTTGCTGCGAGTCCGTCCGTTGCCATCGTCGCCATTCCGGAGACCTCCATCGCCGCTGCCATTTCTGGTCAATGGCCTGGAAGTCTACGTCCTTGACGCGGTGATGCACGTCAATCGCGTGGAGCTTTCGCACCGCACACAACGACGGCGGTGGAGGGGGCAGGGCGCGCCGCCAGCCTGCGCGGTGCAGACTGAGGCCTCGCATCACCTGGCCGACTGGACGTCAAACGGTCCGAGGAGCTGTACAGAGTTCACGCGCATGTCGCATGTCGACATTGAGGCTCCACCGCCAAGGCGCGTACCAGCAGTTGATCTTCAAGGTTTTTTCTCGTCTCACCTGTTGGAGGTTTGGTTCCAGGAGCTCTGACGCCAACACGGGCACCTTGCCGCTTGCGGCGTAGCATTGCATCTGCTCGACCTCCGCAATTATCGAGATCACCATTCACCCTCCACCGCAGCTCTCAGCTAGCAGGCAAAGGGGACCTTCCAGTGCCCCTATATCTAGACGGCCTTTTGCATAGTATCGCGCGCCCATGGCTCGCGTCTTCGGGCATCTCAGGATCCTACTAGCTGCTGGCTAGACATTCCTCGATAAATATCAACTCCTCCGAACCTAGGTAGCACATATTCTGCATCATGGCGTCCGGCCGCTATTCCACCCTCCCCCCGCCGGCGCGCGACTCGCTGGAGCTGGCCTCGCTGGCCTCTTCCTCGCACCCTTCGCGGCGGACCTCGATAGAGTCTTCCGACTCTGGCCCGCCCTCGTCGCGGCGGCTCTCCTTCGACGACGAGGACCCGCTCTCCGAGCTCAACCCCGCCGGCGACCGCCCACGCCACCACCGCTCCTACAGCGTTTCGTCTGCCTTCGATTTCGCGCCGAACCTCTTCCCGCTGTCAAGTACTGCGCAGGGATACACGGCATTGGGCGCGCCCTCGAATCCCGCACTCGATCCGTCAAGCGCGCTCAACGGCGCATCCCTGGAGAAGAACAAGAGCTTGACGTACCTCAACGGACTATCACTAGTAGTTGGCTTGATAATAGGGAGTGGCATTTTCTCGTCGCCATCGCAGGTCAACAGGAACGCGGGCTCGCCGGGCGCATCACTTATTGTGTGGACAGTGGCTGGCATCCTCGCGTGGACAGGCGCGGCGAGCTACGCAGAGCTGGGAGGAGCTATACCCTTGAATGGCGGCGCGCAAGTCTACCTGTCCAAGATCTTTGGAGAATGGGCAGGATTCCTTTTCACGTGGTGCGCCGTAGTCGTCCTGAAGCCCGGCTCCGCGGCCATCATCGCCATCATCTTTGGAGAATACCTCGTGCGCGTCATCATTGGGGCAGATGCGGCCGAAGCCAGCGTGTGGCTCAATAAAGCCGTGGCGCTCGCTGGTCTGATACTGGTCACGCTGCTGAACTGTGTATCGACCAAGCTCGGCACGCGGAGCGCAGACGTCTTCATGTTCCTCAAATTCCTTGCCCTGCTCGGCGTCACCGTGATCGGCATCGTGGTCGCCATCACAGGCTTCTCGTACAAAGGCCCCGCAAGTGACGACTGGAAAAAGCAAGGCTGGTTCGAAGGCACCACCACGGACATCAGCAGCTGGGCCGTCGCTCTCTACGCCGGTCTGTGGGCCTTTGATGGCTGGGACAACGTCAACTACGTGACCGCGGAGTTCAAGAACCCAACCCGCGACCTACCCCGTGTCATCCACACTTCTCTCCCTCTCGTCATCGTCAGCTACCTCCTCGCCAACGTAGCCTACTACCTGGTCCTACCCGCCTCTGTCATCGAATCCACCAACACCATCGCCGTAGCGTTTGGCAGTCAAGTCTTTGGGCCCATCGGCTCTCTCATCCTCGCCCTATTCGTGTCCGGCTCCTGCTTCGGCGCTCTCAACGCCACCACCTTCACCTCTGGCCGCCTCGTGTATGCCGCCGGAAAGGAGGGCTACCTCCCGTCGCTCTTTGGCACCATTGGGCTCGGCAAATCGCACCGCGCGATCCGGTTACATACCCTCAATGCCTCCGTCTCCTCCAACAAATCCGGGTTCCGCCGTAAAATAATCAATTGGTTCGCCGACGCCGACGCCGGTTTCTTCTTCACGCCCATTGCGGCTATGAGTCTCAACGCCCTGCTCACGGCCGTGTACATACTCATCGGCTCTTTCGACACGCTAGTCACCTTCTACGGCGTCGCGGGCTACTCATTCTACTTCCTCGCCGTGCTGGGTCTTATCATCCTGCGCGTCCGGGAACCGCTGCTGGAACGGCCGTATCGGACGTGGATCACGACGCCCATTATCTTTTGCTGCGTTAGCTTGTTTTTGCTGAGCAGAGCTGTGTTTGCGCAGCCACTGCAGACGCTGATTGTGGTGGGGTTTATGGTTGTGGGGTTGGGCATCTGGTTTGCGTGGGTGGGGCGTAGGAGGGATAAGGAGAGAGGACGGTTTAGACATGGTGATGAGGATAGGGAGAAGGTGGGGTGGAGGTTTTGGAAGAGGTGGGGGAGGTCTTGAAAGAGGAGGGGCGTGGATGGGGAATTGATGATAAACGCATCGCGCTTCGTTGTATGATTGATTGGTTTGTTTTGTTTAGAGCGGAGCGTTTGCATAGCTTGGCATAGCGCGTGGTGCTGATGCTGTTTAGCGTTTGGATACATAGACCATGATGATGTTGAATACAGAAGCAGTTACGCACGCTTGTATCGTGCGTTATTCCAGATCAGTACTCATCGCGAGTCCGAAGGTGACGTCGTTGCCACAGGTCTGCTTGATGCAGTGGTCGCCCGCGGGGTCACGGCGAGCGGGCTTTTATCTACGAAGTACGCCTCTTTAGTCCGCGGGGCTTCAGCGAGAAGACAGGTGCATTAGAAATTGGAGATAAGACGGCGTAGGACGGGATTGGTTGATGCATGATGGGTCATGGAGATTGCATGATGGGAGTAAACTAGTGCAGGTATCAGGCTGGTAGCGACCACGAATCGGTTAGATTGTTAGAAACACGCAAGCGCGTATACATATGTATCTTATACTTCGAGATGCTGGTTGCTGCCGGCAGAGAATAGGTGGAAAAGGGAAGCTGCATGCGCGGTTGTGTGCGGGAAGGAGATTGGGAACACTGCGAGGGGTGTGCGGAATCGGAGTCGATGGGGCAGGACGGGGATGTGGAAGAGCTGCGGAGGGTGAGGGATCGAGTTTGGAGTTGATCTCAACTCGAGATGATTGGGATCTGAGGGCGTAGGATTTTGGTTGGGGAGCTGGGCGTTGGGATGTCCGGTCTGTGAAAGACTGATCTGTTTCGAATGGGGGCTTCTGAGGGTTGAGATGTTGTTTATGTGTATGTAGTTGCAGGCAGACTGAATGGAGTAGTTTTAAATATGAATAAATTTGGCGTGAGAAGAATTGTGGCCATTGTTTGGGTCAACGTACACTAGGTACTTGGTAGACTATCCTAAGAGTAGCCCTGTAGCATTAGATCAGTATGTCCGAAAAGACAGTCTTTGAGGCCCAGAGTAACTCATAGCATGTCATAGTCGTGTACATACATTGCCATGTTCAACGTTAGATTCAAGTGTCAACGTTAGATTCAAGTGCTGTAAACGGCTCGGTATAACTGATTGCGCGCCCGAATGCCATAGTTGTTCTGATTGATTTCTGGCCTCACGACTCTGGCTTCGAGGTCGTATAGCTTGCTTGCCGTACCCACCCAATCCAAGCCACATGTCCTCTCATTACCCATATGCTCTCTCGTCAAGAAATGTCAACCTTTATGCGGTCGCGGCACCCCTGCACTCATAGTAAGAATCGCACGTCCCATCCCACACTCCTTGGTCCTGCCTGACTGCAACCCTGTCGTCCTTCCGATAACACTTCAACGCGTCCCCGCCGACACTCGCCGTCCCCGCGTAATCTCCCAATTGCAACTTCCCGCTCTGGTCCTCCCCCATGATGGCCACCGTTACGCTGATGTTGGGCGATGTCGCGATGTGCGTGGTCCAGTTCCGGCCTTCGATTATAGCGAATGGGTATGCGAGGAGGGCGACGCCGGTTGCGTTTGTTAGGGGCGCAGCGGGGGAGGAGGGTGGAGATGGAGGGGAGGAGAAGTAGGCGGCGGCTTGGTAGAGGGTGAATTTGGGGATTGGGGGTGGGTAGCCGGGTTGTGTTGGTTGGGTCGGGTAGGGACAGGTTGCGAGGTAGAGGGTTGAGTTGGATGAGGCGGATGTGTGTGGGATGAGGGATAGTAAGAGGAGGGAGGCCAGGGTGAGGTGCGGTAGGAGGGGTGCATGCATTTTGGTTGTGTTGTGAGGTAATGAAAGCAATGATTTGACTGATATAGAGGATGTGGTTAGAGAGAGGATGTGAATGAAGTCTGATTTATAACAGAATGAGAGTAGCTGGGGGACTGGCAAGGTTGCGCGGAAATGGTTGAGCGAAGAGGTTACCTTAACATTTCAAGGTAGCGCTCACGTTCTGACACGAGGGTTTTAGTATACTTTGATTGCTGCCCGGGATCTAGATTCTTGCCTTGCACGGTTGCGAGGTTATACTGCTACCTGGATAGATTAGCGAAGCGAAGCGGACTACCTACCCGCATGATGAAGGATCTGAATTGATTAAAGGTTTCTTGGCAAAGGTTCTACGAGCCAACACTGTGGTGGTACGTTGATGTTTCCGTTGTTGGTATGATTCGTAGCCGAGTACATTTCTTTCCCGCAGTGGCTTTCGAGATTGCGGACAGTTCTGGCTATGGCTCGAAGTCTACCTAATCAGCTGGAGCCGTTCGAGCTCTCCGTGTCATGAGCCATTCTTTAAGATCAGTAGAGGCACGGGTCGTATCGTGATATCAATGACTGTCCTCGGACTGACAGTGTGTAGTGCGGATAGAAGTTGAAAGGTGAATCTCCGAGGCATGGTGGAGGTAACGTGTCCGTGCGCGTGATGCGCCACATCGCGTGATGGGCCACCTACACTAAAACGACTTTATAAAAAATAATACTATAGAGCTATATATAGTAGCTATTATTAAGAGATTTTATAGTAAAATACTATATTAATACTTATAATTAATATATACTACTTATATTTACTTAAAAGCTTAATATTATAGCTATATTATATAGTTTTAGATAAAGCTACTAATTTAGTACTTAAAGGCTTTCTAGTAGCTATAGTATTAACTATATACTTCTAATACTTATTACTCTATATAAATAGCTAAAAAGCCTTTCTTTTACCCTTCTAGATAGATAGTAGAGCTTTTTTTATATTATAGGCTGTAAGGGGCTAAAGCCCTAGAATATCCTCGGCTTTGCCATCGGTGGCTGCCTGCTCTATATCCTTCTCGAAGCCGCTCCGTATACAATCTAAAGCTTCCCCTAGCGCTTCCCGAGGCAGCTAGCAAGTTCGGTAGATAGTTACTCCGTCCCGAAGGAGCTTAGATAGAAACCTTCCATCTAACCTCCTTTAAGACCTTATTAAATTTATTACTATTATCTCTTATTATAGATTAATTCTATATACTTTTATATTTAATTTTAATTTTTTATAGCTTTAGCTAAGTTATAAAGGAAAGCCTACTATAAATAAGGATAGTATTCTTATTATTATAAGGAGAGCCTACTATAAATAAGGGTAGTATTCTTATTATTATAAAAAGAGCCTACTATAAATAAGGGTAGTATTCTTACTATTACTAAAAGAGCCTACTATAAATAAGGGTAGTATTCTTATTATTACTAGCTATAGAGACCTATAAAAGCCCTCTACTAAGTAAGGTAAAAAGCCCTCTACTAAGTAAGGCTATATTAAATTAATATAATAAAATTCTAAAGGTATTAGAAGTCTCCTATCTAGATAGAAAGTAATTAAATTATTAGTAGCCTAT
>MU004532.1:0-49919 GCA_010405375.1 Lophiostoma macrostomum CBS 122681
CTAGTACTTAGTATCTTTTTTTAGATAGTAGTAGTAGTAATAATAATAATTCTATAACTTAAGTTAGTTATACTAAAAAAAACTAACTAACTTAATAGTTTAACTAACCTAGTAGTAGAATATATTAGTAATATATTAATAAGTATAAAAGTTTAAAACCTAAAGCTACTAATATAATAGTATTATAGTAAGATAGTCTAGAGCTAAGTATAAGATATATTATACTATTTTATTTAGTATTTATAGATTTAATATAGAGTAGATACTTTAATAATAATAAAACTAGACTTAAAATATCTTAATAATATTAAAACCTTATTAACTTAGCTTTATCTATATAGGTCTTCTACTACTTATATATTAGTATAGCTATATAGCTCTATCTAAATATAGTAGAGTTTTACTTTTTTAAAATAGTAAGGTACTTTCTAATAACTTAAGTAGATTACCTTAGATTTACTAGAAAGACTTATATTATCTTAAAAAATTCTACTAAAAGCTTAGAGTCTTAATATTATATAGTAGTTAAGTTATTTAATAGTATTCTTTTTATATATAGAAAGCTTAAGCTATAGTTAGTATATTACTACTTAGTAAGCTAGAACTCTAAAAACCTTAAAAAATAGACCTTCTATAGCTTTACTACTATATTATAATAAAAGCCTAGGTTCTTAAATAGAATTTCTTAAGATACTATAAGTTTCTCTAGTAAATTTAAGGCACTCTACTTAGGTTGCTAGGAAGTTAATATTGTAAGAAGGTCGCGACGCTTAGAGATCGCGCCAAGAAATTCCGCTTATTTTTGCACCCGACAGATTGTCAACATAGCGGATGTAAGGCCGCTCTGGTCGTCCCTGTCTGTCGATGAGTGACCAGATCGTCGGTCTCCAGCTCTCAAGGACAAAAAAGTATCGGTCATCCCAGGACCATCCCAGCTGCTCGCTATACTAAATACACATTCATAGCTAAGACCATCTAAGACCATATGTCCCCAAGTTTGATCTTTCCCAGGCATCGGGCGCGAACTGGCGACGGAATCCCTCAATAGAAACACGAACGCTCAGAAAAAGTATTGGTGCATTGTTTATCTGCCGCTGGATGTAGTAGCCATTCCCGCCGGACGATGACACTGGTCTTCCATTCTGGATGTCACGCGCCCATTCTTCTAGAAGGAATTGGCTCATAATTGACCAGGAAATAACGTAGTCGTTGCACCATCCTATTTGCGTAGCAATCTGTATTCCATATGTCAGCTGGTTCATACTCGTGGCTCAGCAACTCGTCAGACTCGTTTTCTGTCCCTCAATCATTTATCAATTCTTGTCCTCTGATCCGGGATGCGTAAAGAGATCTATCGAAATTGGACAACGGAATGTTGTGATTCGAAAGATGAGGTACCAAGCACATCGAAACCGGTATCTGCGGCAGCTCCTGGTGCAAAACTTGAGTAGTGGAATGTACCTTGTTGTGATTCGATACCCCTCCGCCCGTGAGCTATCGCCTGTGGCCCACCACTTGAAACGCTTCCCGGCCCTTCCCAACCGGTATCCACATGTAACACAACTCTAAGCGACTATCGATGAGCATCTGGTGCTCACACAGGTGTATCCAGACCGGTCTTTGTTGCATGCTGTCCATCCTCCCGTCCCATTGAATCACCGGCGACGTTGTCGAACCCCAGTAATCGAAGTAGTCGTACTCGGACCCCTCTTCTTCGAGAAAACACCAGCCGAGGTGGTAGATGGCCTATACATCAAATTAGCTACAAGCCATGTCGCTCATGTGAACGCAGAACAACGCCGCCCAGCCTCAATATCGACGCGTAGGAATGCGCAGGTAGAAAACAAAATGCTCCTCTACTTGCTCGTGAACCAAATACAAGGCCGAGGTTCGCTTCCATTTATATGGATAGAGAGCCCACGACGTATCCGCGGAAGAGTCGTATATGATAACCAGTAAGGGGGTGTCATATGGGCTACGGCTACGTTGGGGCTTCAAGCACCAACCCATATGATCTATGACCTAGAGACAAATTCGTCAGCTCGGTTCACGACCTATGCTATCTGCATAAGCGCCCATCCTTAAAGCAGACGAAGAGGAATGAGCAGCCTAAAGTCCCCAAGCCCCTGTACCCACCGCCCGTGCGAAAGAGAGTCCAGATCTGCGCCCCCTTCGAACGGAAGCTCTTCAGAAACCCAGAACCTATCTGAGCACGGCTGTAGCCCGAATGCCCTAAATGTGAAATTTGGGAACCCTGCATAGAGCCAGCCCCTATGATACACCGCCTAGAAGTTGACTCCTCAGCTTGGTCTATAAGCAAGTTATCTGTATGTGATGCACCGGCCTTCAACGAGGACGAGTGGGAATGCGCAGATGAACAGCGACCGCCAAGATTTCATCATGAACAACAAACTCGATACCGTCCAGTCTTTGGAACTCATAGTCGTCGGTGTCCGTGAAAGTGCATGAATGGAGATCCAAATGTCGGGTCCACGAGCCGCGTGTGAAGGACTCCGGTCTCAGATACCTATGGATTCTTCGAGGCCACTGTACGTACCAACCCGCATGCTGAATGACCTAACGATACAAACGTTAGCAAGATATAATTCATGTACAATTGCAAAGCGACGTTGAAAGAGAGTTCCGGTAATGACAGAGGTATCCACTGCGCGTCAATCCAGGTAGGTAGCCTCAAAGGCGTTTCGTGATGAGACCCTTATATCGAAAAATGGAACTGGCGTCCGTAGGTTGTGCGCCGCCGTGCCTAGACCGAGAAAGCTCCAGTAAAAAGGCTTCTTCTTAAGAACGGTGGTAATCCACACAAGGAGTTACATGAATACTAGCCATCAGCTCCTCCGAGTCCGCGCATGGATCGTGCAAGCGATGCCCCGCCTAGCCTGCCCCATGGCAATTGGAACACACAGCTCACTCTCATTATCATAGCGCGCAATGCAATCAAGCCATGCGGGACGCTCTACAAACCCCTCCGGGTCCCTGTACCAATTCCAACATCCACCAAACATACCCACTGCAACGTGTGTAATACAGCACAGGATCGCTAAGGCTAGGATCCATGAAGATCGAGCGGATGAACCAGCCGGCATGCTCGATCACCTACAAGCTTACACATTAGCGTCTCGAAAACACAAAGAAAAAACAATCCAGGTAGGCGGCCTCCGAAGCATCTTGCGAATGGACTCGTATTATCCCATAGGGTACGCGTGGGCGCTGCAAGTTCGAGAAAGTTCCAGTGAGAGGCTTCTAGACGGCAGTAGCTTCCTAAATAAGCAACGACATAGATGCCAGCTAAGCATGAACGTTGCAAGGATAACGGGGCCTCGCCCGCGCCCTGCCTGTTGGAACACACAGCCCAGAATAACCCTCCAAGCGCGCAATGCAATGGAGCCAGGCGGGACGCTGTACAAGCTCTGTAGAATCCCTTTGCCGAGTCCAAATCTCCGGGGTCTC
Organism: Lophiostoma macrostomum CBS 122681; assembly: GCA_010405375.1. Lineage (NCBI taxonomy): Eukaryota > Fungi > Ascomycota > Dothideomycetes > Pleosporales > Lophiostomataceae > Lophiostoma > Lophiostoma macrostomum. The sequence goes on from MU004532.1 coordinate 3,469, forward strand.
GCCGATGCGAGTCCATAATAAAAGTATGGGAGACCAGGACTTCTATAGTCGTGGTAGAACCAGCCGGCATGCTCGACAACCTATGAATTGACGTATTAGCTTATTAGATAATGGAAAAGCACCGAAAATAGCCCAGGACATTGCAATAATCTCAGAGCCCCTGGCCATCTCCCGCTGGTCATCTCCCACTGGTCATCTCCGTGCCACAGGCACACTCAAGGTATCGTGCGGCGCGTATCCTCTCGACCACGTCAATGGCATGTGGTGACGCTGGAAAAATGTAACGTATCTAGGCGCCCGACTCCGATTGCGCAGTTGCACGTTATAGTAAACGCCGCGCTCCCCGACTGTAATGCAGCGGTGGTTGTAGTGTTTCCGGTACCAGCCGTCGTGATCAATGACCTATAAGCTTACGTATCAGCGTCTCAAAACAAAGGAAAAGCACCCTAATCCGGCCCGGTCACTGCAGTCATGCCGTTCCCATGTCTCTCCGGTCATCTCCTCGCCACCGGCACGCTCAAGGTATCATGCGGTGTGATTTCTGTTGATCCCCACACAAATGGCGTGCGGATACGCCGGATAAGAGTAACGTATCCGGGCGCCAGACCACGGTCATGCAATCGCACGAACACGTGAAAGCTGTGCGCCCGGACCGTAATGTAGCGGTCAGTAATGGAGGCACAGTACCAGCCGGCGTGGTCGATAACCTAGCACATAGGTATATTAGCTCTCACAATCCCAACATAGCGCTCTAGAAGCAATCATAGTGTCCCCAATTTTCGACGCCTAATTGTGCCGTAGTCGGTGGTCGTCTCCTAGCCGCGTCTCCGCGCTACGGGAACACTCAGAAAGCTCCAATCCCCGGGCCAGCCGGTCTCCACGTGGCGGCGTTTAATGAAACCTAGGTAATACGGTGCCAGCCTCCGGCCGCGCAGATGCACATAATGATACACACCGTGTTCCACAAATGTGATTAGGCGCTGCTCGTCGTCGAACGTCCAGTACCAGCCATCGTAGTCAACTACCTAGCACATTAACACATTAGCTTCCGTAATCTCACTTGTCCGCTGTATATCGATTGCCTCGCGTCCCGACCCCGATCCTTGGTCTTGCTTGATCCTCTAGCTCGTCCGGCGCGTTCGACCTCGCGCAACGGGAATTCTCAGTTTCCAGTGCTTCCCCCTAGAATATTCGTGAAAAGTCCAAGCAATATAGTGGGGCCATTTGGTCAAAGCGTTCATATGACGTCCTCGTAGGGCGACCCCATTCGCAAATCTAAGACCGCCGTCAATACCGAGAAGAAGTTTGCACCAGCCAATACTCATGATAACCTAACATATAGAAGTATTAGCTTTCATGATCTCATGCTAATGCTGTATATCGATTTTCTCGTCCCCAAATAATATAGTCGGGCCTCTCGCTCATGGCCGTCATGTGACGTCCTGGTGGGACGCACCCATTCATAAGAGCCTCGCATATAGGAATATTAGCATTCATGATTTTATTCCATCGCTGTGCATCGATACCTTCGTGCCCAAATCTGCATGCTTGGTCGTGCTTGATTTCCCATCAACTGGTGGCGGCGGTGGTGGTGGTGGAATCGGAGTCCGAATTGGATGACAGTGAGTATTTCCGGCGGCTTTCGTTGACCGCAACGGGAATGCTCAGTGTCCAGTCTACCGGTCCGTAGGGCCACCTCTCGCGATAATGTGCATGGTGGACATATGTAAGCCAGTCAGGCCCTTCATTTACATCCCAGAGGAAACGATCGAGTAGGACGGTCCCGTCCAGGCGGTTTCTGTAACTCTCGTACCAACCTTCGCTCATAATGTCCTGGCACAAAGGCAAATTAGCTTTTGCAATCTAAACACCTCGCCATATATCAGTTTCGCCAATCCCGAACTGCCATCCCATGGCCAAGCGTGACCGAGTATCTCGTAGTTCAGCGCAATCGACCTCTCGCAACAGGGATGCTGAGTGCCCAGGCTTTCGTCCTTTCAACAAATTGGTAATGATGGATATAAGTAATATAGTTGGGCGCTCGCCCCAGGTCGATCATCCGCCCAGTTCGAAATCGGATGGCGGTGTACCAGCCCTCGCTGATGATAACCTATCACAAAAATAAATTAGCTTTTATGATCATAATCTATCGCTATACATCAGATCCTCGAATTGTCCACACCCGACCTCCCACTCCCATCACTCTATGATCGTGCGCGGCGACGAGACAGCATACGTTAGTTAGGCGGTTTTGACCTCTCGCAACAGGGATGCTCAGTGTCCGCGCGCTCCTCCTCTCCATACATTGGAAGTGATGGACATATCGAACGTAGTTAGGCCCTCGCCTATGCTGGCTCGATCTCCAGATGCATCCACTCGTCGGAAATCTCATGCTGATGGACCAGCCATCGCTGGTGATAATCTAGTGCGCAGGTGAGTTAGCTTCTCGATTAGTCACTCCGTTGTGGGCTCTCTGTGTGTAAGTGTTGACTAATCCCCCAGACGCAGCCTGTCCATATGGCTTTGTCCCATGGTACCTTGAGTTCGGCCTTCAGCGACTGGAATACTCAACCAAACTCGTGATTTTTGAAACATGTCCAGTAAATAGTGTCGAATTTGGGCGACGTGGCCGAGTATATCGATCTCGGAGCGTAGGTGATACCTCCCATGGCATGCGATGAACATCTGAACATTTGGACCGTCCACGGGCATTCAGGCATCTCGCCTAGCGAGCATAAGTGATCGCCTCTCATGCAGAAGCAGACGCCACAATTTCCAGACAGTCTGCAATTTGAAATTGTCAGCATACTCCCTCTCTCTACATGGACCGTACTCAAGCAGATTGTCAAAAAATGAAACCATAGCAAGCCGATCTCCAACCCGTCTCAATCCAGTACCCCAATTCATGAGCGACCACCAATGGGAATGAGTAGCAAAACATCTTGACCATGCCCAGGAGACGAAATTTCCGCAAAATGTTCGATCCAGACAATATATTGGCTCCAATCCAGTTCCCTTGGCAGGTATGGTCGTGCGTAAAGTACGTTGCGGTCCCCGGCCGCCAGGAAACAATGGTAGATCCAGCGGCTGCCAGGGTGCACAGTGGGCATTTCAGTGAAATAGCCTTTTTGCTTGACGACCTAGCACATGATGAATTAGTTACTATGATATCCGCGAAAGAAAATTACGAAATTTCCCGACGAAATAACCAAATCCCTCCCCTCCAGTCCTCAAGTTGGCCGAGATCCAATGGTTTGCATCAATTCTTTCTGCGCACAGGAACGCGCAACCGAAGGGTTCGACGAGCATTCCATATCTGTTGGCCGTGTTGTAAATAAACGAGATGGTCATGCCCATAGCAGCTTCGATGGCCTAGGTGTTCGCGGCAAATATATACGCTGCTATACCCAAGCCAGTCATCGGCTACCATGTAGCAATCGGCGGGATAGCTGTACGAGGTTTCAAGCTGGTAGCGCGAGGGCCTTGCTCGCCTTCGAATATAGTAGCCCATCTGCCCTATGAACTAGACGACGCAAGATCAGCAAGATTATTTTATACGAGCGGACCATGAGGAACAAGGAGAGCCCTCGATATGCAACGTGCCCAGACGCCATCAGGACGCATCATCCGGATGGTTCCATCGCCAAGGGATTCGCAACTGAATAACCGAAGGCTCATCCACGACTCTTGTAACGCGCTCAAAATACCTGACAGACTCAGGCTCAGCAGGATAACGCTCATCCCGCTTTTGCACGTGCGTCCGATATCTTGTGCCGATATAGACTGGAATGTGGTAGAGGCGATAGAGTCCGGTTCTGCCTGCACGTACGGTGAAGTAGCCTCGTTGAAGTATGGCCTGCAAGTCTCAAGATCAGCGTTATCCTATTGAGAGTATGTAACAAACTCGATACTCTAGGAAAGCCCTCAGGTCCACAATCAAAAGGCCTCGCCGTCATCAACAGGAACGTGCATCTCGATATATGGTGGGGAACCCGGAAGCAGTCGTTGCGCGTGCATGATGTAAGCAACGCTTTCAGCATTAGCGATACTTCCTGACTTGTTGAATGTAGACGACAGCTCCAAGCTTATAGCGGCCGCGGCGTCTGGCGAAGGCGCTATTTTTGTAAGCGATCCAGCCTCCCTGTAAAACGTCCTACACATTGCAAATTAGCTAGACTACGAAAGGAAGCCGCTGTCAGGGAAACTTCCAACACAACACTCTGCACGCTCGAAAGAAGCTCACAGTCTCTTGAACTCAACAGCCGTGCGCCATGCGCATCAGTGATCTCGGGCCACCGGAACGTACAAGTACCAACGGCGGACGTTGGGCGATCTTCGATACAGGTAATTGCGTTTCTTGTACGTGTTGTATTCCGGACGGTACTCAACAGTTCTTTGAGACCCAGGCTTAGATCGGCCGCCTCGTTTGCCCTGGACATGCCAGCGGACCCAGCGGAAGCGGGGGCCCGCGCCCCCAGTGTTGATGGCCCAACCTACATGGCTGATGATCTAATGTGTGCACGTGCGAAAGTCAGCTTTATGCAGTCCAAGGCTCCTCAGAAGATGGTTTCTATTGAGCCCTTGATCTTGTTGGCCTTTCAGACAGTGTCGTGAACGACGAACGATGTTCTCTGGCATTTGTATACGCAGCCACGGAATATGATAGACATGCGCCGGTTTGCGCCGAACTATGTCCTGGAGGTTGTCCGAGATGCTAGGAACGGGTCTATGGAGTACCTGCCGTTCCTTACGATACAGAGTCGGGAGGCCAGAGACGCCGAATAAGAACAACGCAGGTATGTGTCTCGAATGAAAAACATCCTCCGTGCTTAACAACCTGCGGTGTATATGTTAGTCTTAGCGCAGATAGGGGGCGGTGAAAGGTGAGTGGGGTGGAGTTGAGGTATCGCTGCGGAGTGGGGTTGAAGAATGGATACGGAGCGAGGCTGAGACATCGATACGGAGTGGAGCAAGCCACGTGCCAGCCTAAGGGCAAGCCTCCCGATGTCAAAATGTCCTTGGTCGTCGGACATCTCGATGAACTCAAACTCAGCGCATCCTACAGTTCTCCAAGTCGGAATCCATACTCTACCACTTACACAAACCGCCACAAGCTCCTCCAGAGCCACCCACTCCTACATCCCGCCCCTCATTCTCCTTGACCATGGATATCCCATCGAATGTCTCCTCGAATATCTTCCATAGAACCAACGCCCATCAAGTCCCTCCACCGGAACATCGAGCATAACATCTCTTCCATATGTGATGCAGTATACCCTTCGCTCCACATAGCACACATACCCCGGCCTCCAGAAAGACGGCTGCTCACGCTCCAGAGCAGTGTGCGAATACAGCTCCCGCGGATCCGTGGCTATCGGGTAGAAGCTTTTGGCGTGTGCGCACCAGCCCATTTGTTCAACCATCTGACATTGTATGATTAGCTAAGCGAAGCGATAGCGACTATAGAGATCTCTGTTGAGTGATGGAGGTATATCATCTAGTGCCAGGCCATCGGGACGCCCAAGATGGTTCTTTTATTAAATTTTAGATTGTGTCGATGTCCCGCAATAAGATGAATATGGCCTGGACGGGTCAAGGAGGGCTGCACGAATGCCGACGCGCTGATGAGGTAGTACTCGTGTTGGTCAGTAGGGATCATATAGAACCCTCCGCCTGGGAACTAGCTCATTTGTTCGACCATCTGAGATGTAGATTGTTAGCTTAGTCCAGTGGGACCATATATATAGAGCTATAGAGCTGCAGTGCATTGTCTAGCACATAGTCTAGCGCTTCTTATGCGGAACTTCCAAGATGACGTGTCCACAAAACATCAGCTGCCGATGCCGGTACCAAGTGGTGTAGCGAACATAGTCTGGACGAGTCGAAGAGGGCTGCCTGAAAGCCCGGGGCCAGTGGAGGTAGACCTCGTTAGGGTCGGTGGGGATAGGAAAAACGTTTCGGCTCATAGACCAGCCTAATTGCTCGACCATCTAAAACGTGAGTCGTTAGCGAAGGAAAGCGACAGCTCCGAGCAATATCTATCCATAGTGATGAAACTGCATTGTCTAGCGGCTCGCTACCGGAACGTCCAAGATGAATATACACCAACCCATCGCGTGTCGATGCGTTGAAATGTAAACAACATAGTCCGGACGAGTCGAAGAGGGCTGCATGAACGCCCTAAGGCTGTGGAGATAGTACTCTCTTGCATTAGTGGGTATTGGGTAAGTGCCTCGGCGTTCGCACCAGCCCAACTGTTCGACCATCTAGCACGTAAACAGTGATTAGCTGATGTTATATTTGAAATGTAGAAGCCCGTGCTGACAGAAGCGCATCATTCACCGTCTCGCTCTCGGGACAGCCAGAAACATTGGTATATCTATATCCTGTTCTGGCCAGCGCGAACGCAGGGCAACATAACACAAGTAGTCGGACCGATTCGAGAAGAACTTCTTGCGTGACCAGGGACAGAGCTCGAAGCTGCCATCAGGACTCAGGATTGCTTGATAGCGTCCAATTCGCGTGTACCATCCCATGTGGAAAACCCTCTGGTAGAAGTTGTCAGCTAAGTAGAGTAACACATATATCTTCCCCTGCTTATACCGTTGATACGGACAAAAACAAATCAAAGCAAGATGTCTCCCCATGATCGCCTCGCGATTGGAACAGCAACTTCAAACTGCCGACTGTTCAACTCTGGAAAGGTATGCATCCGATGAGTATATTGAAGATAATCCGGGACCGGCGAGGGATGCGGATACCTCCAGATCCCGTGGGCCGTATAGAGGCGGTGGGTAGGGCGGAATAACATTTGGGAGGGGCGTGTGAACCAGCCGAGGTGTTCGATCATCTGATATTGTCTGAATCAGCTATGTTCGTAGATGATTGATGACGTTGGTATGGAGATGACCATGCCCTTCATGTTGCGAGTGGTGAGCCGGATGGATTTGAGTTCAGTAGTTTGATGAAGCTTGCCCCTACCGCACCAGAGGGTGACCGAGACGCAGACAGAGACAAGCACATCCCGCGCACGTCTGGCAAGCGTTGTCAGCCACTATCTCTGCCCACCAGATACTGGAACTCTGAGCGTGAGCACATAGGTCATCGCCTCTAGGCATCCCCGGCGTAACAGACGAAGTATATAGCCCAGAGAGTCTGACTCTTCTATCTGCGCCTGGACGAAACATAGGTGGTCCCAGCGATCGCGTAAAATAACAGACGTCCTACGCCAGTGATGAACGGTGTATCCTTGCATCTGGACCATCTACAAACTCGACTGTCAGCTGAAAATCATCTTAAATCACCCATCACCCCAATCAATCCCGACGAGATGACGAACTCCTTCCCATCTCAATGTCCGAAAGAAATCTGGCCAAGACGCAGCGTCTCCATCGACCGTCGACCGGAATTTTGAGCGTGAGCGCACGAGTACTCCTCGACAAGTCTGTCCGACAATGATGACGCAGATAGTTTCGGAAGCTCGCCCTGTGTACACGCGCTTTGAAGAACTCAAAGGCATCAGGACGCTCACGTCGTACAACGAACATTTCTTTCCGTCCCTGCGCGAGGTATCCTTGCATGACGACCATCTGTTTCATCACATGTCAGCTGAATTCAATATCCAATCACGCCCACCAGTTATGGTAGGTAATGTATCTCGTCCCCTCGAAACCGAAACCCTTAACGTGCGATTCAGATCACCCCTCGGTCCACGGATGTAGCGTTCGACGACCTCATAGTGCGTATTTGGCGCGCTAGATTCGTGCTTTATAAGCCTCCACTCGATTTCACATCCACTCAAGTACCTCCGGAACTCGTTCCTGCGTCTGTAGAAATGTCCTTGCATCTTGACGACCTGGAAGAACAAGAAGTCAGCTAGACACGACAGCAAGACGAGGGAGGGATGGAGGGCGCAAAGAAGACGCCGGTATTTGGGAAAACGTTGATCCAGTGGTTGCAGAAAGGAGCAGATTTCTAAGAGTAGACCAGTGTCGGAGACCGGAAAATTGGGCTGGAGACCATCAATGGAGACTGTTGAGTGGCAAGCGTCCCATTGAGCAAGCTCCAAAATCGACGACCCACCGATGCTCCACCTCACCAACCACCCAATCCCTACCCACCATAACGAACCCTGCAACCTCCCCCTCCCCGTATTCCTCACATAAAGCCTGTCTTCGAGGTCGGGACCCGTAAGTAAAGAAAGTATCCCTCTCTCTTAATCGCAATCAGCCGAATGAGACACGGTGGACATGGATCTATATCCTGCGATCTGATTTGCAGATAGCAAAACTCGTCCCTGTCATCGTACGAACGGATGTAATCGTCGTCCATACCCGACACGGCCAGCCATCCGGTAAGATACCGCGCCTAGAGCACAAGTTATCAGATGAGCAACATATCACCTCCTTAACTAACTCTCATCAATCGCGACTTTAGTTTCGCGCGGGCAAGCATCGCGCTGTCTTCTCGAATCTGCCAATTGCCATGAGATGGGAACGCGTAAGACGAGGTGACGAGAGAAGTTGTTAGCACGAACTAGCCTGACTACCACGACTCTCGTGTCGTTGGCCCCGATTGGAACCTATTGAATAAACCCGTGCGCTCTCAAATGCCGTCGTAGATCATCCCGATGTCTGCGTAGCCCTATTCGGTTGGGTGTCGTCCAAGACATAGGAACTGGCAAGACAAATTCCCAACGCATAGTATAGCGAAGAAGAAATGGAGGGTTTTCGGGAATTTGGATCATCGAAGACCAGACTGTGTGTTCCCGATCATAGTAGACGACGAATTGACGACCCACTACTCCCCTTGCAAGCCACCCAAGCAAGTCCCGCGGCTATCAAAAAGTCAATTAGCATTTCTTCATGAGCCAGTCTAGCCTCTGATGCCCGCATATCCCTTCCCAACATGCATCGCCTGGTACCGTAAAGGAGGAAATCGAGAGACTGGAATTTGCAGCGCGAATATAATGCGAGATTCCGAGAACTGATGCAGGTGTACAACAGCCGGTGTACAGGGAGACGAAACTCGGTATTCAAAAAATATAGGATCGCCGGCACGGTCTTTATAGACCTCGAAATACGGACAACCAACCAGTAAATGGGTCCAGCCGATCAAGTCCATGTCCTAATATATGCGTTGTTAGCTATACCCATGCAGCTGACGAATATCCGAAGTCCTCCAATCATCGGACCAGACTTCTCTCCTCTCGCAGTCATTTCGAATACGGATGCCTACAAAATAATTCAGTACTGTCCGCCACAAGCCAAGAGAAAACATCTTCCGGCCGCACTACCTACTCATAAAACCCGCGCCCATCGAACCAAAGAATGACCTCTTTCTCCCCACTGCGCCGCCCCGAAATCGGAATATGCAGCATCCACAGATAAATGCGTTCCCTGAAAGCATGCACCAGGTGGAACGAGCTGAACCACGATTTGGGCGCCTCGTGCCGTGAACCTGGCGCGTCCGGACCGTTCCGGGGATAGAAATAGCGCGGCGAGCGCTGCGTCACCCAGCCGATTAGGACGACCTCCTACCAAGCAAGCGGTTAGCGGGGTGTTGAAGAAGGCCAGGTGAGTTGGCGGGTGAGTTGGCGGGTGAGTTGGCGGTGCTGGACCAGCCCAGTCGAGAGTCACCACCGTCTCCTTGCTCTCCCACATTGGGCCGATGAATCCAAATGCGCACTTCGGGCTCCCCGCTAGACGGCTTCGAGACCGGTATGCGCAAGCCCCAAGTTTCATGAGCGTCCATGAACACATGAACGAGATGGTACGGGTGGGACAAGGGTTGGTAGTGTAGAATGTGTAGGAGCGCCCAGGCATGCCGTCCATAAGCCTGAAGTAGCGACCATTGGGCGGGTCCAGTCAACCCAGTGATTCCACGATCTGTGCCTATGATGATTAGCTACACTCCAATACGTCATGAGAAAGCAAGAACATTTAGTATCCCCTTTATGTGTCCTCGATGCTCCACTCGCATTCCAAGCTCAGGATGGCGGTGCCAGTCCAAACAACACACAGACCCCGATAGATCTCTCCCTCTCTCGCGCACCGTTCGGAGACTTTGAGACTGATACACGCAAAGAACACTGAGCAGAGCCAGTCCACATGTGAACGGTATACCACCAACAAGTCGAACAGCGTAGGAATCTGAGCTTGGCCCCGAACGGGACTTCGTGGGGGTAGTGTCGGAGTCAGTAGTATCCTGTGGTGTCGCGACGAAGATGTAGCCACCCTAAGTGAGCCATTCTCTGTTCAAGCGATTAGCAGGATACTAGATGATATGTAACAACTCTAGAAAGAGCCCCAAGTGAATGAACAAAATCGATTGCTTCCCCAGGACTGATCTACGTCGATATGAGAACAGTGGCGCCGAAATGCCAAACCAGTGTCTACGTCGTACACGGAGCCAACAGTAGCGGGTATCGGACACGCCTTGGTCGTGAGGATTTCCCATCTCCAACAGGACATCTTTCATATGTTCTCTGTGATACCGGCGTGAGGTTGACGGCGAACCACCAAGCGCTCGTGGGTGAGCGCCGAATATGAACTAGATACCACGTCCATAAGAGTCTTGTGTGTCTTTCACTTGTCAATGGAAATCGTATGGACATGTAGTCCACCGCGAATCCTGGAGTGACGTGGAGAGCAGAGTGGCCTCCGATTATCGATTGTAGCGTCATGCCATTACACGAATGCCATGCGGTATGATCGAGGACCTTGGCTTCCGTGAGCAGCGACCGAATGAAGACAAGCAAGACAGAATAGGAAAAAAACCAATGCGTTACGAAAGAAGTAGAAGCTTGATAGGAGATATCGTTATGGTGCTTGCTGGCTTACACAACAACAGTCAGTTATTATATCCATGCACCAAGGACAAGACTACTCACCTCAAAATCGCTATCGCCACCCTCCGAAGCCCGTCCAACTTCGCGAAGTCCTGGCCGCATGTCTGTGTTCCAGTCCGAGCCGACATTGTTCGTATGTCCCTCCCGAGACAGGCACGAACACAAAGAAAAAATGGAAGGAAGTCCGGGTAGGTGTGTAGCGGGACCGGAACATATAGAAAAGCTCGTCGCAGCTTGGTGGACAGTCATCGTATCTGCAGATGCCGTCGCTACACACGACTCGCTCTAGTCGATCGTTCAGGTCTCGCATGGTCGTGAACTCGTTCAGGCCCGGATATTTGAGAACCTTCTTTTGCGTAAGCTGATGCTTTATGTCATGAGAAGAAGACAGTGCGAAGGGGGCAGTGAGTTGAGAGCTGATGCCGAACAGTCTGATGCGTGAGTCATTGCCAGTATCATTGGGTCCACCTGTCCGAGGCCGTTCCTAGTCACTGCAGCGATGGACAGAAATAGGATATTCAGTCACACGATACTCACGATGTCCCAAAGATCCCGCGCGTCAATCAAGTGTCCGGGTGGCAGGAGCATACATGAGACATCGATGAGATATCGGCGCCTGACACGTCAACCTCTGCCTATAGTCGTTCGGGTCGCTGGGCCAACCCTGAGAGATGATCGCACTGTACGAGACGTTGTGTGTAGAGCGGCGAGTCGTACGGTATGGTTCTGAGAAATCCAGGATGAACCAGCCGCAGTGCACAACAAACTTTGGGGAGTCAGCCAACAGTCCTCGACACAGGCGCATACATGAGACCTCTACGTCGCAGCGGCGCTTGGTATGTCCGTCTCTTTGTGTAGTTCGGCTTGGGCCCAGCGCAGGCGCGGTTAGGACGATTCACACCATGGGTGGAGCGGTGACCAGGATCGATTCGGGGAAGATGGGTTTCTTCGTCGTCGTGGAAGTTGTTTATTGGGGCATTGCTGAAGAACCATCCAAATTGGCTGATGAACTTCCCAATGTCAGCCAGAAAAGATCAACGACCACATAGTTTACTTTAGCTCACTCTGACTGGTTGCAGAGATGAAACATGCTTCCAAGGTAGAGGGTATAATTAGGGCAGCGCTCGATCACCGACATCCCGAATGACAATCTTGAGGGACCGCTGTCATGAGGTACAAACCAACTTGGGAAAGGTGAAAATTGGAGAGGTAACCTCGGGAGTGGAGGGGCTATTAGGTTGATGTTGGTTGGTAAAATCTGCTGACGTCGTCACACGTCGGTCGCCATGAGTGTGCGTAGGTCTCGCTAAGGGTACCGCGAGTAGGCGTGTTGGAGTTCTGCAACACGCAACATGCGCTCGTTTTTTTTTTTTTTTTTGAGGACGGCGAATAGTAGTGCCTCGTCGCCTGTTTCCACGGAAGACATTGTGACCATCATTAACGGCGAGGTTGGACAGACGACGCTCCCATCAGGACAAGATCAGACGAAGCTCTTCTTCGAGACCGGTACAAGCATATACCTGTCGAGATTGAATGTTTGCCCAACTGTGGCAAACTTTCTCTTGAGATATGGTATCGAAGTATTGTCGGGCGGCCTGACAGGATATGCGAATACGCGAGCGATTTGGCGGTCGCACCTTGAAAGTGGATAGTACCATCCCTGGTGCTCGATGTGCTGGGGATTATCAGCACACGGTTGGAACAGGGTTGCGAAGCGAGTGGTGGACAGCGATGATGGACCAATGACCGCCAGTGCGGGTAGGAAATATCACCTCCATAGTGCCATCCCAGTCGCCGGGCGCAGTTGGACTTTGCAGTCACCGTGCTAAGGCTACATTTCCGATGCAAGTAGTCTTCGTCTCGACTTCTACCTCCTCCCCGTCCTGCGAAGGTACCTCATCGAAACCGGTAAGTTCATAAACAGCCGATTCTGGGTCCGCATGCCGCACACCCTCGTCGTGCTCCGTATGTATGGAAATCCGTCAGGTCCCGCGTATATTGCATCGCGGCGGCTGACGCTATGCGTGGAAGTCGTCGTCTCGTAATACCTAGGTCCGAAGCCGGTAGTTCCGGGTCTGAAGATTCGGAACCAACCAAGGTGGCGGATGGACTGGGTGCTTTGCGTCAGCGAAGAAGGGTGTGGGTACAGTACTTCGGCCGTCCAATGTAGTAGACGTTCTTCGTGAACCCAAGGGCTTTGGCCACCCTTCCAGTCTACTGGGTCCGGAAATCATGACAATGTTGGTATCCTCGTGGGAGGAGAGGCGATGGATGAGATTGAGAGGCTTAATGATTGGCTTGAGTATTAGAGCTTACGGTTCCCGAGAGACAAACCACTGTGCTCTCATTGTACAGACCAGCGCAGTCTACTGATCGGCGGCAATGTTGAGACAAGGACTTAGTCGTGCGCAGACATTGGACATGCTTTCGTCAAAAACCTTCTGCGACAGGGTGCTCGTCCCATAGAGCTCACGCTAAATGGATGAGCATTCGCTTTGACTCCCATGTGCAGCGAAGGACAACTTGAGCACAGGTAATATTACCCTACACGGAGAGGCGCCAGGTCTGTGTCTCGCTCAGCGTGCAACCGCGACGGACGAGCAAGGACAGTAACCACGTAGTGCACTTCTATGGACACAGGCCTTCGACACCGGAAGTTGCAATGGCCTAGCCGATCTCCGCACACACGAGTGGGGGAAGACATGGAGCATCATGTGGATCTTATCGGATCGTCGTACAACCCAGGCTGCTCGACGTGACAAGATGGTTGGTGTCCACAGGTACTACCCTACGTCCCGTCGATACAAGGGCAGGTGACCGGAGTGGTACGCAGGGCGGGGCTGTCATCACACAGCGAGCGAGCAAGCTGGCATATTCAAATGCTCCAACAAGAAGCCAGCTGCATCTCGTCGGTCATCTTCCGCCAAAGCCAGGCGGACCACGCTGGTGAGACTGGCGGGTGCATGTAGCTCCCAGCCCCTGGAGACCCAGTCCGCCTCGTAACATAGCGCAAGGGTTTCATGACGACCGTGCGTGTGCCACTCGCAGTCTTATGGAGGGGAGGGTAAACAACACCGTGAGTGCCCATATCCCCTACCTGACGCCATGATTCGAACCATCCGTAGTGGATGACATACTTTGGCTCGTAAGCGACTCGCTATTCCACGATAGACACGTCATGATGCACCCGTGTGTCGTCGACCACGAGCAGCAAAGGGCCGCAAGCATCACGCAGACTTCAGGTGCAAGGGCAAATTGCCCTCACACACGAGCAAACTCTAGCTACGACAGGAAGAGAGCCGCTGACTTACACAGCAGTGATACTTACTTCATCTCCAAGTCCACGGAAGGAGGGCCGACGTGTCCAGAGGGAGGAGTCGGCGACGTCGACGAGGCGAGATATACGGATGGCGATGCATTTCCACCTCTTGAACGTGAAGAAAAGTGAGGAAAGAAATTAATGACTCACCTGGTGATGCGCTCATAAGCGGAGGACTTTGTGGACAAGGGTCCACTCCATGGGCCAGGACACGCAGTCGTGACGGATCGGCGGGATATACACGACGACACAGGTTCCGCCTCTTCAAGCAAAGCGAAAGGAGACGTACTCAACTCACCTTGACTCCGCAGCGGAGGCGAAGACTGATCCTTGGCAGGCGGGACCGGAGGATTCACCAGGGAGAGAGGACGGCCGACCAACGAGATACACATGGGACAACACACTTTCCACCTCTTGAGAAAAAATGAAATAGTTTGTCACTCACCTGATTCCAGCGATGCTGCTTTACCACCAGCTTGTCTCCATCAACATCGTCATAGTCGGCAGACTTGGGGTCGAGGGTGCCGGGCGCGACAGGCTGATCGCCTTCGGTGGCTGTAGCTGGGGCCTTGCCCTTGTCGTTCTCTTCATCCTCTTTCGTTTTCCTAAGCTCCGCCAACTTCGTCTTCAACCACTCTGCCTTGGGGTTGCCTTCTTGGATCCTGTCCTCACACCACTTGTTCAACACCTCATCGTTCCATCCCTCAGCCTTCACGCCCCACATTCTCGCAGTGAGCATTGTGTCGTAGACGATACTCCTGACACATCCTCCTTCCACGACTGCGAACCGCACCAGGTCTAGGCTGGGTGTCTTGCCCAGACGCCGGTTGTGGTTGAAGAGTTCGACGGCCTCGAGATTGCCTGTCAAGAAAGCCTCCTTCTTGCCCTCGTGAAAGACGTTCCTCGTCTCCTCATCGGTCCAGTCGACAGTCATGCTGCTGGTCCAGAGCAAGAACCTCAGGAACTGGATCTTGTCTTGATCCCAGTTGCGCAGCAGCTTCTTGGGGATGCGGGCCTTGACGTAGGCGAGATTGGGTAGATGGCTACGTGAGAAGACCATCTTGGTGGCATCCTCCCACTCCGGGGGCCAAATGGGGTCGAAGCAGCCCTCTTCGGGTGTCTTGTTGCAGAGGCAGCCGTTGCTGTCGGGTCCGTACTGCTTGGTGCACCAGGCCTTGAAGAACGACCAGGTCATCCACTTGGCGGCGAATATGGCTGTCTGGGAGCGAGACTGCTCTTCACGAGAGTACAGCTGGTCGTCGTCCTCGCCTCGGGAAGTGAGGGGTCCAGTGAGGTACTGGGTGCACGTGGCATGGTAGATGTACTCATCTGATAGCTTGGCGGCGATGTGGTGAGACGCCAAAGCCAGAGACAGATTGGGGCCCGAGTAGAGGAAGATGGGCTGGATGAGCTCCGTGGGGAGGCGTTCGATGGGTGCGAGAGCCATGATGGATCCTCCGCAGCAGAACCGAAACGAGCGTGATGAGAAGTGAGGTGAAGAGGAGGGAGGGAGTAAGAAGAGCGAGAGGCGGATTTTGTGGAAGGGTGGGAGACGATGCGACAGCTGACGGCTGCCTAGAATTCAGGCTGCTGCCTGGCGGGGTTACGCAGGATTGCGGCGATGTTGCACACTGCGGGGCACCAGTACGGGGCACGAAAACGCCCGCGGCAAGGGTGCCCGAGGATGACGCCGTTGGGCAACTCTTCTGTGCGAAAATGAGGCAGGTGAAGAGGCTGCTTGCAGTGTCGCAGTTGGGAGAAAAAGGAGCGACGTTGCAGGGAGTTGAGAGGTGAGAAGAGAGATGAGAGGAGAGATGGAGGGGAAGCGGCGGTGAGCTCCAGGTAACCACTCGCCCGCTATTGCATCATTAGCGTGGTCCATTGACATTGAGGGTGTCAGGCATCCAATTGATGGCCAAAAGAACGCTGCTCGCACGATAACGAGGCATATGGTGCAAGGTTCTTGCTGCAGTGTGATTTGTCCCATGCAGAGACCTTGGAGGCTCCTAGGGAGTCACGTGAAGAGGATCACGTGACCCCTGCGCCCTGACTCCGACTTCTGCATTGACCGATAGCCTAGTCGGGATTTAGAAGACGCTCCCATGCTTTAGCAACCGTTGGGAGATAGACAGTACGATTTCAGGTAAGTTCTGAACTTATGAGAGAACCACGATAGTGACTGCTCTTAGGTTCCTCACTGAAGTGTTGTTATACTCCACCTAGATCAGCCTGAATGTATCTGCAACACTTCTGGATCTTGCAGATCGTTGATTCAGATGACGGCAGGTTGATGCGCGTTCAAGCAAGCGCGTCCCGGACAGCGACGTCACCAGACCCGAAACCCATGGCCCCGGGGGGATCTCGAATCATGACGTTCACTTCAACGTCACCGCATGGGTACTCAATCTCACCCTCCTCATCAAAGTCAGGCCAAGAGATCTTCGCGTAAGAGTCTTGAGGAGAGTCATACTTGTACGCTATCGATCTTAGTACCAAGTGACGTTTCTTATCGAAGCATCCATGGTATGAAAGATATGCAAAAATTCATTACACCCAGCATGACCAAAAGAGATGTCTACAATCATTGTATGTCTCAAGGCCTGGTATGACAACTAGCTTCACCACACGTGTGAGACCCTTGCCTCGAGTCAGACCTCGGTCCGAGAGCTCCATGCTTCGAGGTTTGTGGGAAATTTGCTCAAGGTCTCTACATCGTCTCCTTCCACGAATGAACCCCAACAACCTCCTCACCTGTGACCCCGACGCCTTTCGCTAAACGATGAACGTGCACACCAAATACGAGCGCGCCAACTGGTTTGACAGTCCGAGGATTATGCCGCCTCGCCATCACGGAGCGTGATCGCTGCGTGCATGATTCGCTGCACAAGAATATGGCTGCTAGGTAAGGTGCCATCCTTTCACTTCCTACCGTCTCCATTGTAGCCACCATTGCTGAGAACAGCAAGAGTACGAAGGGCGGGCCATGGAAGATCTCGAAGTCACCATCGACACGAGCCTCGCACACTGAATGGCATGAATCTCCAAGCACGCCATGTCACAGTACGGAACCACCGTAGGATTTGACATTGTTCGATTCATTCAATGCCTGCTGTTCGACATGATCAGCCAGCTCTGTCTGGGCAGGTCGTTGAGCTTCATTGACAGATACACTGATTGGTATAACTTTCCATGGATGCTGGATATTCTGGGTGTGAGAGAGTGCCTTACACACTCTTCCTGTCTCGATCTCCCTCTCATCTTGCGCGTCCTACCCTTCCCATCAATACCTTTTAAAGCACCGTGAGATATCAGTTCCGACCGGGCCAATTAGACCTCACTAAAACCACATTCCAGACCGCCCAAGCAACCCTGCTCTCCCAGTAATCCCAAGGCCGGGACGCAATAACATGATAGTTCCTGGCTACTAAACGCCGTCGGCCCCCCAAATCTCCCCTCCAAAATTATCACGGCCATCTTCGCCGGCTCCGACACAACCGCGACCTCAATCCGCGCTTCACTCCTCCACATCATCAGCGACCCACTCATCTACGCCAAACTCACCGTCGAGATTCGTCCCGTGTGTGCATTCGTCATCAAGTTCTCTCTCAGCCGAGAAGCGGAATGTCTCAAGCTACGCTACCTGCAAGCCTGCGTCAAAGAGGGTCAGCGTGAATTCCCACCATTCGTACAGATCCGCGAGCACGTTGCGCCGTAGGGCGGGGATACGGTGAGGGGCTATTACATGCCTGAGGGGACGCGCATTTGTGTTAACATGCCCGGGCTGTTGCGGAATGAGATATTTGGGGATGATCCAAAGGTGTTTTGGCCGGAGCGCTAGTTGGAGGCTGGTACGGAGCTAAGGAGGAGGGTGGAGAAGGTGCACAAGCATATTTTCAATTTTGGCAATACGAGGTGTTTGGGGCTCAGTTCGGCAAGTCTTATGGGGGCTGAGCTCATGGTCGAGGTGAGTGTTGGGTGTGGTGGTTTTGATGGTGGATGAAATGAACAGAGAACATGCTAATTCGATGACAGGTGTTGAGGCGTTGGGATGCGCGTTGTTGTTCGATGAATCCTTTCCACTCCGAGAGTTAGTGGGATTTTACCATAATGACGCCTCCAGAACAGAAAGACATAATGTGCAAAGACGTCAAATCTCGCGCTTAAGAGTCACTGCTAGGCCTACTCAGAACCAATCGCAGTAGAGAGGCCGGTTGTTGATGCGGGCCAGCTGTCAACGTACAACATACAATTGCCTGCTCTTGTTTAGCCACCTGCTTTCTATGACTTAGCAGTAGCTTCCATTCGCAAGAGTCCGGGGCAGTGACACTCTATCGTTTCATATGACCAGTCCTTCCAGATTAGACTACGTTTATAGGTGAGACGTGCGCGGTACGATAATGTGTGCTTGTTCAACCCGCTCGCGCAACTTATTGGCGTTTTCAGTTTCACAGAAGGGTCGAGATCAGCCGATAGCCTTGTTATGCGGTAGGCGCGACCTTCATTTGGCTACCGACCTGCTCAAGTCGGCCTCGACCCCTCTTTAAGATGGTACGAAGCATGCAGTGTACTGCAAAGATGACCATTCTCGTCGCGGGTCCGGGACCCGACAAGTCGTCTCGTCCCTCTCATCTGCTCTCTGAAATCTCTGCATCTTAAGGGAGATGGGCTGCCCTCATCCTTCGAAGTTCGCCGCTATCCGTACGACTTTCTGATACTCTACATCATTTATTTGTACGAACTCATCAACCAGCATGGACCTAGTATCTGCTCTTTCGCTTGCCTGCAACATCATGCAAGTTCTAGAAATCAGCTGCAAGATGTTGTCGACTTTCAGAGATCTTCGTGGAGGCAGGAATCCCGGTGCCGACATAGCCCTCAATCAAAGCGCGTTCGGCAAGCTGTTAGAAGACCTGCAGCGTCATACACCGTCCAAGACACCGTCAGACGACTCGGGATTGCAGAAGACTGCACGAGAGGCTACGCGCGTAGGCGTCGAGCTAGGAAAGCAACTGGCTATCTACAAGCCCCGTCAAAAGCCCTCTGTGTTCACCACCGCCTTCACATCGTTTATGTACGTTGTGTACGGCGAACGGAAGATCGAAACTCTGGATGCATCGTTGCGAAGAATCCAGAAGACGATGGAGACGCAGATCCTGGTCGAGCAGAGGTATGTAGATGTTGAGAAAGCCACGACTGTCATACTAATTTGGCGCAGACAAAAAATCAGTGACAATCACGACGAAGTCATGAGATCTCTTGGTTCAGAGAGCGAGCAACTCCGCTTCTTTGTCGAGCAGCTGCAGAACAATCATTTCGAGCTCGGACAACTTATACTCCACGAAACCGAGCGTACGATAAACGCGATCACACAACAGGGCGATCGAGTCATCGAGCACAACGAGGACCAAGGGGAACAAATCCGGTCAGCAGTCGACGTGACTTCGAAAGCGACCAATTTGCACTTTACAACTGAGCTTCAAAGGCTTGAAATTACCAAGCTCGACGATGATCGCTGCAACAGATTGCTCTTGAGCCTGTATGTGGACGAGATGAACATGCGGAGAAATAAAATCACAGAATCTCATCGGAACACATTCGAGTGGGTTTTCAAGAATGATATGGGATCACGGGCTGGAATACAGGACTCGAGCACGCAAAGTCATGACATGAGCGAGGTTATTGAGTCGAACAAACAGCCGTCTTCTCACGGACAAGCGCAAGCATCAAAATGCCCGAGCTTTGCCGAATGGCTGCGCACCGGCAAAGACGTGTATTGTATAAGTGGGAAGCCCGGTTCAGGAAAAAGTACATTGATGCGGTTCCTCGTTGATCATTCAACAACGAGATCAATCTTCGAAGAACGTAACCCAGATGTCATCATCGTCGCAGCTTTCATTTGGGCTGCAGGCTCATATCTTCAACGTAGCCAAGCACTTATTTTTGGCTCGCTCCTCCATCAGCTACTGTCAGCTAACAGGAGTCTTCAAGAACAGGCGTTGATGTGTGGAAGCTCGGCCACGAGGACAAGTCTTTGGGATTGGTCTATCAAAGAACTTCTCGACACTTTGATCGAGACTATCGAGCACTACTCCAAAGAAGTACTCATCTTCATCGATGGTCTGGATGAAATTGATCGCAAAGAATTTGGTGGGCCACCTGGCTTATTACTTGCTATCAAACGACTTCGAGCAATTCCCAACGCGAGACTATGCTTAGCTAGTCGACCGGAACACCAGTTTTATGCCGAATATATTGGATGTCCCCACCTGCAGGTACAGATCTGACTGATTGTGATATCCGTACCTACGTTTACGACAAGATCTCGGAACCCCTGCGCGTCGGTTCCGAACAAAATACTTTGAAGCTTGATAGGATAAAAGCATCCTCACCTCAAAGCGAAGTAATCTATCTTTCTGACGAGCAGAAGAAGATCCTGATCGATGAGATAGTCCACAAAGCACAAGGGGTCTTTCTATGGGTCTACATTGTCGTCGCACGGATTCTACAAGGTTTCGTTAACTTCGATGACTGGCCCATGTTACTCGCTCGGATTAAGGAATTGCCTTCTGAATTGGTCGACCTGTATACCCTGATGTGGAAGAGACTAGGTGATGACGTCAACCTATATCGACAACAGGCTGCGTTCATATTCAATTATTGCCTGCTCAATACAAAGGAAGAGGGGAGGTCCTTGTTACACCTTCTATTCTCCATCGATGAGACACTCCGCGAAAATCTCCTTGGTACTGGTCCGGTACCATCAGAGTCGGACCTACTCTCAAGATGTAGGATCTTCTATAAACAGCTCCTGGCGCAGACAGGCTGCCTACTAGAAGTGTGGTCCTGCATGTTCGAGGAATACGCTACTGACTTTGTCCTTTTCGGTGAATCTGAGCAAAGTGCTCCCGATCAAATTGAACAAAGTGCTCCTAATTTGTACTGGATGACACTTGTCGACTTCCAATTCATTCACCGCAGCGCCCTTGATTTTTTTCAGAGAACCGAAAATGGCAAGAGTATTCTACAGGAGGACGTAAAATCGATCGAAGAGCATCGTTATCTACGTTTTGTTGCAGAAGTTTGCGTAAGCATCTGTACAAGCTACAGAGCGAGCCCGGCTCTGCCCATGAGATATGAACCGAGTGGAAGTAAGATCCGGGTACTCATGGCTCAACTGTACCATGCCTTTGGTGCACAGCCCTTGGCGTCGAATCTCCGAATCACGTGTTTGAAGCTCTTCAAAGCTACCCTTGAAAGGACCGAGAAGTGGACTCCAAACGACGACAATTTCGTTATCCTGGCCGCGGCATCAGGTGTGAAAGACTACCTCAAGCTCGTTCTCCAGGATCCCTCAGCTATAAAAAGACCTTCGGAAGACGCGTTGATCAATCGCCTTCTGCAGGCCTGTACATGCTCGACTGCCTTCTACACCGAAAGAATCGCAGTGTTGATCTCGAAGCAACACATTGAAACCATAAAGTGGCTTTTAAGCCAGGGCGGACATCCTAACGTCTGTGGTCATTATTCAGGAGGTGGCTTCCTGACTTCTTGCTTGCACAGCATTCTTACAATTCTTGAGCACATGATATACTCCTTTCTAACTAGTACCGACGGGTACCAGGCAGAATGGTTCCGTATCAACGAGTGCATCCATGTTTTGCTGGATGTTATCAAGTATGGGGGAGATATACAGAGTCGAGGTTTGTATGCTCTGACTGGTGTTGGGTTTTTTACCTTCCCTACGCTAGGAGCTCGGGATGACACTATCAGCAACGAGATCGCCTCTACCGACGTATACAGATATGAGGTACTTACAGAGCTCAGTGCTGCTCATGTTCTTTTCTACTGGCACACTTGCTTACCGGAACTGATTGAGAAAGAGCCCGATTTTGGTCTGATCAAAAAACTGATAACAACCGGACCAGTCAAGGAAGCTAAGCCAATAATGCTCCTACGCGCCACTGCTACAGCTCTAGGGGATCCAAAAGCGATGGTGAAGGCTGTTCATGCGAAGGTTATCAGACAAGACTCGTCTGTGATGGACGTCCTTGCCGGCAGCGAATGGGGCTCTCCTCCCACTAGAACTTCGAAGTCGGCATCCAGAGAAGCTCGCCTCATGAAAGAAGATCTTCCAATGCTCTACGATGATGGGAAGCTAATGCAATTCTACGACGACTACCCTAGTGAAGAGATTGGAATCCATGGTATACTGGAAAAACTTGTGGAATTGGGATACCTCGCGGCGGAGTACTTGGGTCTCGACAACCCCTGTCTGGTTCTGGTGCATCCTAGGTATTTGGAAAACTCGTACAGTCCGCCTGACCTGTGTAAACTTGAATCTTCCTCGGGAAAAGAGTACAAAGAATCTAGGAGGGCTCTCGAAACATATCTCTCTGACAAAAAGGAAGTCGAAAGAAGAGAGCAAGATGACAAGGAACGGGGACAAAGCAGCTCATCTTAGTCCTTCGTCGAGCATGGTGTTAGAAACAAAACGAAGAGCGCTACTCGATATGCAGCCAACTACTATAATCTTTTCCACCAGATGTATGCTTCTCAATTCTACCACACAGCAGTAGTGCTGATTGACAACTGAGTTTCGCCCGGAAGATGTAACGGCACCATTACCCTCCATGCAACAATACCAATGGTCAGACACGAAACTCCGTGCTACTTCACTTTCGATTCTCTACCAGTTCGCCTAGGGGGGGATCATGAACCCCGAACTCCCCACGTGTATGCACGGACCTCTGATCGTATCTCCAGCATCATCTTCAGTCCAGCGACATCTACATACACCGCTGTTCCCGCGTACTCGCATTCTATGACTACAAACATCATATATATATATACATTGCTGGCTACACAATTCCACTGGGACACATCTGAGGACAGACTTTGGGTTTCCGCGTGCTTTCTTACATTGGCATTTGCTATCACGAGATGAGCTAACGACGCGCGGCTCCACCATGTGCTCTCCAGCGGTTGGGATGAGATGGTGGGTTTTCCTTACGATATTATGATGACAGATGAAGTAGTATTTGGCGCCAACTTCTGCGAAACCAGATTGAGGTTGCGAGTGAATTGAACTCATTGAGGTGTGCAATGTTTCTTTCAGGTCAGAATACCTATCGAGAAATTTCAATGGGACTATGCGTAACGAATTTCTGCAATCTATCGTACAATGAAATGAAGGTTAATGCCGAAATCAGCAAGAGGTGATACGCGAGATGCGGTATCATTACTGTTCACACGATACTTAGAGATCCTCGAGGACGAGAGGATATGACTACGTTCAGCTCGTTGTCTTTGAGGAAGATGACTATTGCGAGATTGGAGGTCGAATGATGAGTGTCTGTATTCATTGACTACATATCGAGTGAAAAGCTCCCTTTCGAGTTGAGTTTCCCATAGCTACCATGAATCCCTCAGCCCTTGTCCAGGAAGTCCGTCGAGCCACGTCTTCTTTGGAGACGAAAGGGAGGAGTTTGATTGGGGAGGTGAGATGTTTGATGTCATGCTCCAGCAAGGGTAGACGTTCACCGGCCCTAGGAGTCTATGATGACGATCTTGCAACTTTCCCTTTGGCCGTCTCCGATCCCAAAGATTTCCTTCGCTGCAGCCTCAAGAGGTATGTTCTCCCAACGTCGACCCCACAACGACTGCCCCTCGTGGTCGACTTGCTTGATGACGAAAATCCTCTTCAAGGACGGCATCAACACGGTAGTGGCAGGAAGCTGGTGGGTCATACTGAAATCTTTAAACGGTTGGATGCCCATGAGCATGGCATCGATGATTACGATGTCGATGATGTGATTTCGCTTATCGTTAGAGATGCTGCTCAAGACGCTTCCGAGTTCCCATAGGCCCAGGAAACCTAGGATGTTCGTCGCTAAGGGAAGTCCTTGAGTTTCCGAAGCAGTCTGGCGGCATACGAGGCCGAGGCTTAGGAGCTGTTTGAAAGGGGGGCCAGGGCTGAAACTCGGGATGGTGAAGAAATCATCAAAGCAGGAGACTACCGTCTTCCTGGTGCCGGTTCTGCCGCTGTTTACTCTGGAAAATTTGATGATATTGCCACCAATAGCGTACTTGTAGATCTTGTCGCGTATTTCTCCCGGGAGACGCAGAAGTGGCGACTCAAGGCTGTTGCGCGCGGTTCTGATACATTATTAGCTTATAGGTTATCTAGGCTATCTATCCCAGAATAACTCACATAGCGTCCTTGTCAGTCGTAGCCATTATGGCGTATGCCAGGCGCGCTGTACGTGAATGTATAGGTAAGAGATGGAGAGGATGAGACCTGGGCGATGGATTCGTTGTTTAAAAGGGAAGGCGCGCCGCGCTAGTGAAGGCGGTAGGCGCGTTACGAGAGCGGTGTATGGTGTAGACCTCGGGACCCGAGGGCGGTATAGGTGAGTGTTGTGACGTCGCGGTAGCAAACGAGAGGGAGTGAAAGCTTTGAGTTCAGCCTGACCCTAGAACTTCAAATATACAAATCGAAACGTCGCCATCCCCCCGATCCATGGAACACAAGCAATCGCTCCAAGCTAAACCTTCCTCTGGATAATAGTTCTGTGTATCCTCAACTCTTCATTGAACGTTTCTGGCTCCATCGGATCACCCAGAACAACGTCCAGTCTCTCATAGACTCCGTCTTCAAAGCCAATCTTGTTGCGAAGTTCCGTTCTGACAGGAAACAAAGAAACAAAAAAGACGAAGTATCCATCGGAAGCCTGTGCCTATCAGATACATAATCACCAACCGCAATTGGCTCAAGATATGCACCCACATGCATGCTTGGCCCAGTGCCTCCCTCATCAGCTCGAATAGCATGAGCATTGAAGTGCAGTGCATCCAACCAACCAACACGGCGCGACTAGATGCAAGACGATAATTTTATTTATCTTTCGATCCGATCTGCATTTTCGAATAGTGATCAAAGAAGACTTGCTCTCTAAGTGAGGGTTTGGGATTGGTTGCATCGGATCACGCACAGCACGAGGTCACGCAACAACGCAGTGGCGCGATATTCGATAGAGCACCGCCAAAGCAATTGGGCCGAGTAGATGGTGATGAGGTAAAGTTCTTAGTCGGTCGGTGAGTAGGAAGCGAACAAGAATGCCGTGGGGGGGTTGAAAGGCTCCAATGTTGGCGATAATGAGCGTGTACGTCGTGCTATCTATGATGAATGTAGTTCGTGTCTATGGCAGCCTTCAGAAAGTCGTCAACAACGATTAGTCTTGGCGATTGCGGCACTCGTGGCCGTCGAGGAAGTGATGAAAGCGTGCACGTGTCCGGTGTGTGCGAAGGAAATGAATGACGTGAATGAGGAGGGATAATGTTTCATTGATTTGGAGCTGATCAGGAGAACTCCATGATTGTAGACACTGATGGAACCTGTATACAGACCCGGAGACCAGCCGAAGAAAAATCGAGCGGCCTTCCTATCCACTCTCCAAGGGTCAATCGACAGGGGCCATTGTCGCTAGATTTTCCAAGCATGCATGTACAACAGGGTGAGATTGAGCCTCAAACCATGAGTTGGGATCCTCGTCTAAGTCGAGTGCTCGGAGTAGCAGCTACGAGCTAAGACGTGGTGGCTCGAGGAGGTCACTACACCTCCACCTTGATCGTCCCCTCATCATGATACGACACCGATATATCCCGAGGATCCATCAGCACCAGCTCCACACCTTCGTCTTCTCCCTTCCCTTGCGCCAGCATCTTGGCGGCTAGCTCCTCCATGAACATTAGGGCCTGCTCTGCCGTCCACGACGGGTGGGGGCTGATGTAGACACGGTTCAGCGCCGGAAAGACCGTACGTAGCGGAGTCGTGTGAAGGTAGTGCGCGTAGTCAGCTGGTGCAAGGGAGTCCATTTTCGACGGACGACCGACCGCGACCTCGGTGATGGCGGCACACTGACCATGAGTCCATCCACTAACGGCCGCGTCTAGTGCGTGCTGCACACCGTTGAAGAAGAAGAAGAT
This sequence comes from Lophiostoma macrostomum CBS 122681, assembly GCA_010405375.1. Taxonomy (NCBI): domain Eukaryota; kingdom Fungi; phylum Ascomycota; class Dothideomycetes; order Pleosporales; family Lophiostomataceae; genus Lophiostoma; species Lophiostoma macrostomum. The sequence continues at coordinate 29,622 of MU004532.1, forward strand.
GTTGGTGCTCAATGCAAAAAGTCTTGTTTCTTGGGTCATTTGACGACAGACCAAGCTGAGACTGTAGATGCGTGACACGCCCTGGGGATGGACCTTAGACCAGTTGGTCGGCAGGCCATCCGATCCCCAGCGCAGCTTCTTGTCTTCAGGTGCTGGTGAGACCTCCTCAAGATCGAAGGATGGAACGTATGTGTCCCAGGTCTCATATTGGTCATGGAACCAAGGGCTAGTATGTAGCAAGTTATGATTATGAACATGATGGATGTGGTGTACAAAAACCCGGATAACGTGACCGCCTATGACGAGCTTATAGATCTTGTTGCGGAGTTCAGCAGGAAGACTAAGGAAGGGAAAGGGTTCCTTGTCTACCAACATTCTATATTGATCAGTGACGGATGGACGGGAAATGTTCGGTTAGACTTACCTCTTCTTCTTCTTCTTCTTCTTCTTCTTCCGGGCGCCGGAGGCGTTCTTTCCGTTTGATCTGGATGTTGAAGCCACAGGTACACGAGCCTGCCGCATATATTCGCCGATCGCGTGTTCGGAGAGACTCTGACCCCTCAAGAGCATCTCAACTTCGGTCTTCCTTCGCTTTTTCGGCATTGGATCCATGACTTTCTCGGCCTCCAGGTGTTTATTGATGGCCGTCTCTGAGAAACCTTGATCGCTCAAGAGCGCTCCAACTTCGGTCTTCTTCCGCTTCCTTGGGGATGCAGGAGGCTGTTCAACACCAAAGACCATCTCGAAGAGGCTCCGCCTGGGCGGCATCGTGGTGGCAGTTCCAAAGTGGGGAAGGGATCTTGGTGAACCAGATCGGTCAAGGTAAATCTAGTACACAGACTAGCGGCGAAGGTGGTTGCGGTACAGTGTAGCCAGAAGATGCTGTATATCGCAAGGGACGGCGTTGTTGAGGACTCCATGGAGTGGCGCACATGAAGCCAAGAGCGCGCCTTGGCGCCCAGATTTCACTATCGACCTCGGGAGCTTTGATGCCACCTGTGCTCACGTGAGTGCGCATGCAAAGCCTGGCATTGGGAGAGTTGATGTACAATTGCATTGAGGCGTGATGGCTGCTTGAAGACACAAGCCATCGCTGGTATATATATCCATATGTTTGGGTCGAATCGGTCTCCTGTTTGAAAATGCCCTACTCACGAGCGCACTAGTCTTCCCAGGAACCAATGCGACAACCGAAGGGCAGGCATGACTGTAACAGCAACGACAGCTGAAAACCGTGAGCGTAAGTCAGGCTGCCTGAAGAAAAGATACTCACCTGACCCCATTTCATACAGTTTCCAAAGAAAGGTGCCTGCCAGATGGTCGTAGTCTATCTCTGCGGCGCGATCTCGAAGGCGCGACGCCTTGTCCAACAGCTCCAGTCCCAATGCAAGATACAAGCCCACAATGACATACTCCATGATGACCTGCATGCACAGCTGCAACGTGACATTGCCGCTGATGACGTTGAATCGCTGAGTTCCCCACAAACTCTCGAAGGCGAAACACATCATGTAGACGACGTCGACCACAAAAAAAGGCAGGCTCATGACGACCGTAGTAAGGATCTTGACCTCGGTCGAGTCCGCAAGATAGAGCCGAGATGAAATAACGATGGTGGCCCAGATGAGGATAACGCAACAAGCACAGTACAATGCAACGCCAGCTTTTGTGGTTTCGGTAGCAGCAAAGGAGGGCCCGTCACGGGAATCTGGGTCAATGCCACCCGCAACAATCAGGATAAGAGAGACCAGAAGCGGAAAATGAAGCAGAAAGAGAACCCATTGCATCCGCCGTCCTTTTGGCCTGTTGGTGGCATTGAGCAAGGATGCCGTGGCCATGAACAGCGGGGTCAGCCCGATCTCCGTGAGAATAGCGACACCGCTCTCGAGGGTCGTGTTTGGCGCAGTCTGCGGAGGGAAGAGCTCTGTTGCTGCCAAATCGAGGCTGACCTGTGTGACGCGGCAGAGGGAGAGGATGATGATACAGAGCCACGGGTAGTTGTGACCGAGCCCATGGCGGGCGGCCAGCCAGATGGCGATGCACAGGTAGAGGAAGTAGATGACGAGGGTCACGACGTTGACGATGCCTCCGTAGGGGAGATCTTTGAAGGACATGGAGTCCCGCCCATGGAGAGGATGGCCCTGCGAGTTCAGTGTTCCAAGGTTGCCTCTCTGTGCAGAGGACCGGATGTCGACGCAAGCGATTTTCGCTAGCCCCTCTTGGCAAGGCTAGCCGGGCTTGGGGGTGGCTGCGGTCATTCATCAATCCCCGCAGCCTCTGCTCCTCCATCATCGGTGCGGCCGTGCAGCGTCGTGATGCTTCCTCATCTGCCATCCATGGGAGAGGTCGCTGTCGAGGCGGAGGCGTCCCCTTTATTGCCACACTCTGGCGTTCTGCGCCCCGCCAAGCTCGGCTCACTCGGGCCGGCCGGGCCAATCACGACGCCGTCTGAGCCGCTCTGTCCGGGGGGACCACGTGCGCACTGCATGCTACTCAACCTTGATGCGGAAGCATTGATTCCAGCATAAGGGACATCTCTGGTGATGGAATCGGGCTGATGTGGAAAGGATGGGGTCGCCAACTCCAGAGACCGCTCGTGGACTTCTTCGCCAGCTGCAATTGCACCCCTCCCGAGCTCGACATCTCCGCATCCTGGAGAGGAGTCCGTGTAGTCAAGAGTAAACCCAGGCTCCGTATGCCATAACGATTTCTAATCCGCAGGTAAAATGAGCTGCCAAGCTGGTACGCTTCAACGGTCGTCTCTGTTGGAAACCCAGGCAAATGCACTGCACAGTAGCTCGACACTACTGGAACCAGTAGCAGCGTTCTAATTGACACAACGGCCCGAATCTAGAATTCTTCTTATTGAAAAATTATCCTTCATCATGAAAGTGTCGAAAGCCTCATCATTCCACTTTCATTCGAGCCAGGATGCGCTTCAGGGACCACAGCCAGGTCGAAAGCCAGCATGGAGTCTCAGAAGATGAAGGTGAAGGGAACGAAGAGAAAAGGCCGCCAGCTACAGCATCACTGCGCGATCGCATTGCTCACTTTACGTGGTATGTCCAGGAACCTCCAACTCCTTCCAAGTGTCGTTTCTGTTATCGTCGTGAATCCTGCAAGACAGGTTTCCATGATGCTCATTATCTGCAACATCAAACATCTTCCGAGGTCACCTAATTTCGGAAGAGCTCGCTCAGTAGTCTCAGACGCATGACCACGCCCTCCCCCACGCCCTCCAACGAACATGATCTAACACCTGCGGAAGGCCATGGTTCGCCATAACAATGTCCACAGGCTCTCTAGCCGTCGTCCTCGCCCAAACACCAAATCGCTTCCCCGGCCTCCAAACCATCGGTACCATCGTCTTCATCCTCGACCTATTCCTGTTCCTGCTCTTCACCTGTCTCATGACAACGCGCTTCATCCTCGTTCCGCAAAAATTCTTCTACTCGCTACACCACCCCATCGAATCGCTCTTTTTCGGCGCGTACTGGGTCTCCCTCGCCTTAATCCTAAACTGCACCAGCATCTACGGCGGCCCTTCCACCGGCCCCTGGCTCACCAAAGCCCTGGAGATCCTATTCTGGACGTACAGCGCTATAGCCTTCATGGTGAGTATAGCACAGTACCACATGCTGTTCCAAGAAGAGCGCCTCAACATCTCGGACGCGATGCCTAATTGGGTCTTCCCCGTGTATCCGCTTCTCGTCGTTGGTCAACTCGCAGGCACCATCGCGCCGAACCAGCCGCCGCAGGCTGCGTGGAATATCTGGGTCGGTGGCGTTGTGCTCCAAGGGACCGGGTGGACTGTAGCGATCATGATCTACGCCATGTTCACGCAACGGCTCATGAGTTCGCAATTACCCTCGCCGCCAAGTAGACCGGGCATGTACGTCTCGGTCGGCCCGGCGGGGTATACGGCGGCTGCGCTCTTCACGCTGGGATCGATCGCGCCGGACGTCTTTCCTCCGAATCAGATTACGTCGACGGGCTTGGATGGACTATTCATCAAGAATCTTGGCACCGTATCCGGACTCTTCCTTTGCCTCTTCTCGTTCTGGTTCTTCTGCATCAGCACTGTCGCCGTTCTTGTTGGGCTCAAGGAGATGAGCTTCACGTTAAACTGGTGGGCATTCGTGTTTCCGAATGCGGGCATGACGCTGGCTGTTATTCAGGCGGGGAAGGCGTTGGGGAGTGAGGGCGTCAATGGGGTTTGTTCTGCGGCGACGATTGTGTTGGTGATATTATGGTTTCTCTGCGCGATTGCTAATATCAGAGCTCTCTGGCTAGGTCAATTGCTGTGGCCGGGGAAAGATGAGGATAGTAGTATGCGGGGAATTAGCTGGGGGTATCAGAAGTCGCGCTAGCGGAGAGAGTGGTACTATTTCTCAAACTTAAAGTTTATTTCAAGATGAGTTAATACTAATATAATACTAGTTAAGTACCTAGGTAGCTCAGGCCTAATATACTACTAGTACTCTGTTCGGATAACCTTGGAACCCCCTAGCGCGCTACAGACATGACGTCACGCGCCTGCCACACTTAGTAGCGCGACACGACCTGAGCAATCTCTCATTCAATTGTGCTACTTTCCAGCTCTCACCTACACTTTTGACCACAGCGCGCTTGGCGCACATGGTGATGGCTACGATCGACAAGGACGCCATGTAGGTTATCGTTGCACGAATATCGCAACAAAGAGCTAATGTATTAGCTCTGTGCGCAACAGCCTCGAGTCGCCGCTGCTGCGCCTGCCCGGAGAGATTCGCGACAAAATCTACGCTTATGCGCTTGGGGGGCATGTCGTCAAGGTTTACAAACGCAGTGATAACGAGATCCAAAGCAGTGATGACGAGACAAGATGCGAATTCGCATTCGTATCATATGCATCAGCGGATGGCTCGTCCCGGGGGGGAACAAGATTCCAACAGGCTTCAGCGCTGAACCTGGTGTGTCGGCAAACTGCAAATGAGGCGAAAGGTCAATTGCTCTCTTCGAATATATTCGTTCTCGACAGTTACACCGCGGCCCTACGCATGAATCAAGCTTTGACCCAGGAGCAGCTGGACAAGATCACCAACATCGTCATGGCCCCTAAATAAATAAAAGACCTGGTTGTGTACAGCGTCGAACCGACTCGAATCAGACTTCCTGGCTTAAAGGCGGTCTTTATCATCGGCAGCAAATCCAGGACCTTGCGCTCACTGATTTCCGGTATGCCTGAGCTCAAGAAGATCGAGCTTGAGGCTCTGGTAAGGTTGGTGTTCAAGGGACAATACAAGATCGTCCACGTGGATCCGGGTTCCTAGTGAAAGGACGGAGCAGAAGGAATTATCCATCATCGATCTTCTTCCATAGGTGTACGACCTATTCTATGCAGGGTACAGGATAGCATGGCTCTTTACGGCAGCTGCAGATCAATCTCTTCGATTTCACTGCGGTCGCAGACATGATAGTCAATCAAGCTAGATCCACATCATGACCCTCAGTGCTCTCCTATAACAACGTACCTTTCTCCTAAGATATCCAAGTCCAATGAACTCCAGCTCTCAAACACACAAACGATTTTAATATCCTTGCAACCTCCAGATAGGAATTATGCGTTAGACCTGCGCTAACAATACAACCAAGGTAGACAAACACCACAAGCATCTTCGTGCAGTACCATCCTACCAATGTACTACTACTATAAGTACAGCGCAAACAGTCAACATATCATTACTAACCAACAGCAAAAGATTGTATAGTCCAGTGGGTTCGCTCGCTTCAGGTGACGAAACTTGCCGGCCCAGCGTGCTTCAAGTACCTGGTTCGAGACCTGGAGTGTACAATCTTTTGCTTCTTTTTTGCATATTGGCTAGACGTTGACGTTGAGTTCTTTGCTGCTTTGATGATAGTGACGGTCTGGGTTGGCACAGCTCTTGTTCCCGAACCTTCCACCTTTGTAGTAGTGACACGAAAGAAGCGACCTTATTGTTGGCTAGGTGGCTGTGAAGACATCCCTTGATGCGTTCGCCGCGAGGAGGCTTAGGCTGTTCTCTTACAGGGTGGTTTTGGAGACGATTCGTTCTCAAGACAATCGTGCAAGTATAACAAGGGTTAAATTGTGTCACCCGAAAATTTGGTGTCTTTGTTTCGACGCAGTCCGCGCTTCACTAAGCCTATTCACTTGTCTCACCGCATGTGATTACTGCTTTCCCTGCTAATCAATCCACATTGTACTGCTTTTCTGCGTACAAGATTTACATCTCACAATTGAGCCAACCCGAACCTCCAACGTGCAAAATGAATTCTACAGATAGAGATGCCAAGTAATAAACTCACTGTTTTTCTAGACAAAGTAGCTAACTCCATTGTGGCAGAACAACACTCAACAGCACGCAGTCGCCCCTCTTGCGCCTGCCGGCAGAATTGCGCAACAAGATACATGCCTACGCCATTGGTGGTCACGTTATCGTACCATGCGCGGAGTACAACCGAGGTGTACGTGTCAGGGACAGCTTTTCTGGTCCATCACCATCAAAGGAATTGAGAAGACCCCATACGCATTTCCCCGCATACTCCAAGAGCGGCATCGGTCCCAATGACCTGTGCGCGCTCAGTCTCGTGTGTCGACAGACTGCATTCGAAACCCGGGGTCTTATATACCAACTTAATGTCTTTGCATTTGAATCACTCTACGCTCTACAGGAGTTCTACCGCAAAGTTGAAATTCAACAACGTAGTCTGATTACCAACATCGCCATCGCGCACCGATGGGTCAAACACCCCCCTTTGTCTGGTCAGAATCCACTCGAGAAGTTTCACATCATGTTCCCGGATCTGAAGCGTATCTTCGTCGTGCTTCCCCAGTGTAGGGCTTCGGGATTTGATAATTATGAGAGAAAGATAATGGAAAGAATTAGGAAGGAGCAGATTGAGGTGAAGGGTTGCGAAATTGTCATGGTCGTTAATTACACGGTGTAATGAGCTATAAGGGATGCAAGTGTGGGCACGGAGCGCCTGCATAAACTCGGAAGTATCTTTATGGTATCAAAGCAGAGTCTATACAATAGTTGCCAGTCGGAAAACTACAATACCAAGATATGGATAAGAGGATAGCGACAACGAGTTCAGCGACGAATTGGATAGTGACGAAGAAGATAGCGACGAAGATGGCAACGAAAATCGCACCGAAGAGAATCCTTACCTTCAAGTGGGACTCGCTATCAAACCCATGAACGCCCAGGTGTCGGAGCCACAGGACTTCCTGCCTCACTCATCTGGTGGTCGTCTTCCTGGGTATCTCTCGGCCTCCTGCGTCCTCAATCTTCGCGCAATCTGTCGCCAGACGCGCTCCGAAACCACAGAGAATGGCCCCTACAGCGACAACATCTTCTGTCTCCACGAGACCTCGGTCTTTTACGCAAGGAGGAGTTTGTCCAGAACGTTCTTCGAGTCCATGTCCACACGAGCAAAAGAGGCTATCCGGACCATCGCGTTCCTTATAGAGCACTACTCTTCGCACTCCTATATACGTATGGCGCTCCTATGGCGTCATATATTCCCCAAATTACAGACGATACTGCTAGTAGTCTCCATGTCGAATAACGACTACGACCACTATTTGTGGTATTTGAGGTGGCGCAACAGTATTGCCAGCGAACCTAGCGACCCCGGCATCCGGTTCCTATTGGTAGACCGTATTGGAAATCAGAATGACATCGAGCCCATCGAAGAGTATTTCCTGGCGGATAGAAACTTCCTCGTTTCGAAAGACACTCTAAGAAATATGTTGAGGGAATGACACGTCAGAAGACGAGCAGCGTGCGCTGGAAGCAAAGCCTAGCTGGAGGCCTCACACTGCTTTCAACCATCATGGATCAAAGGAACATTGTTTACACCAGAGAGAGAGGCTTCTTTGCTCTCAACTCAAGGAAGACGTTCCACAAGCACAATTATGAGACCCTGACAATGAACATGTCTGGAGTGCACGGTGTGTAAGAGAACGAAGATCAACATAGCATATGATATGAACCATGAATCAATGTGCTTTAATGCATGTTTGTGGCCCGTCCATCTTTTACAGAAGTAGGAAATAAAACTATAAGACTCAGTTTGCCACGTAAACATCATGCGATTTCATGCTAGCCCATTCTTATAGGCTGCTCGAATAAACTGAGATCTACCTGCAAGATCACGGGATCAACTCGGTTTGGAGTGTAACATGAAAAACAACTGTAACTCTGCCCCACCGCTTCGGTTCACCCGGTAACGAGCGTTGCGCAATCTGCCCGTTTGTACCAGCCACTTCTTCCGTCACGACCTACACTCACCTGCGTCTTCAATTCAGATTCGTCCTTCACAGAGTCCATGATGGCAGCTCAGCAAAAGCCAGGACCTCAGGCGTCTACCGCAATGGTACAAACTGAGATTGTCATGGGCAGCCAGGCTGCGATCGAAGAACAGCCAAGGTGAGTCCCTGCTGCAAGGTCTCTCGCAGCTGTTTGGATTGACTTTGCTAGCATCACGCCTACGGAAGCTCACTTCCCCTTCCTCCGGCTTCCAGGAGAGCTTCGAAACAAAATCTACGCTTATGCTGTCGGCGGTCACGTAATTGACGTCCGCTCCTACGACCTACTTGTCGCGCGCAATACCAAGATCCACAAGAGCGTCATGACTAAAGACCTGAGTTTCTGTCTGGCCAATCTATCAGGGTCATCTAGAAAGCTCATGGGAACATAGCGCAAGGGTCGCCATCTGGATCCCGTCCCGACACATGATCGTGGGGTGGTGGCACGTATCTTCGATCTAAATCTTGTGTGCCGCCAATTCGCCACCGAGGCTTTTCTCTTCCAATTCAAGTTCAACATCTTCTGTTTCGACTGTGTGGCCACACTTCATACCTTTACTGGAATGATCACCCCTCCGCAGAGAGACTCAATTGCAGAGACCGATTTCCAATACCCCCTAACGTTATACGAAGTGTTAGACGAGACGAAGTTGTCAATCACCTCGACGCTACCGAGCCTACGACGAATGTCCTTTGTTCCACCAAAACTTGGGACGGACGTGTTGTCACTGGGTGTCGTGTGGCTGAAGGAATCCATGCGTCGCGGACAGAGACTTGGACGGTCGTGAACTTGAGCTGATCTCGATGGAATCGTCACAGTTGGAGTTCAACACTATCCCGAAGTCCAAGTCTCATACGTTGAATGTTTTGGTGCTCTTCACCATTTAGACACGACGCAGTTGCTACTCGCAAGTTGGTTTTATCAAGAGGGGCTGATAATTTGGCCAGGCGTTCTCGAATTTGGCGTCGTAGAGTTTGATTTCGAGTATCCAGTGGACCACTCGAAGAGGGCAAGTGATACCGTGCAACTTACGCGTCTGAAGCTTGTGGTCCTGGTACTAGGGAGATCAAGCTCAGGGTAGACAGTGACTAGGGACAATCCAGATACAAGACTTCATGCATCTATTCGTTGGCGCCGTGACGCAACAAAGCATTTGTGCCTACCTAGAGTATATATAGATCGGGCTTCCCCCACAACCCTCTTTTCTCTCACCCACAGCCATGACAACCATCATGACCACCCTCGAGAACGCAGAAATGTGAGTTAATTCCTACTGCTGTCGATCTCTTCTGACTGCCTTTACAGAACCGCACGGAACAGCACCAGTTCCCCGCTTCTCCGACTGCCCGCCGAACTTCGCATTGAAGTCTACGCATATGCAGTTGGTGGTCACCTTCTACATGTTCGATTCAAGCCTCCTAAAGTCGCAGCATATCATGAGATATGCTTCTGCCTCTCACATGTGTCTAGACCACTTGCACCTTCGAGGTTGACTGGGTACGACTGGGACTTCGAACACAAGCTTCACCATTGCGAGCCTGCCGTAAGCATCTGCAACATTACTCTCGTGTGTCGGCAAGTCGCAACCGAGAGCTGGAACTTCCAATTCCGCTACAACACGCTCAACTTCCACGAGATATTCAACCTTTATGCCTTCATCCTTCGTTCGAGCCCCACGCGATTAAGTGCCATCATCGAGATTCGCTTGTCTACGGAGGAATTCAACACCATGCTTCGAGCCCACGAATGGGAAGACGCCATCTCTAGCTTGCCGAACCTGAAACGCATCATCGTCATGGATAAGAAAAGTATAGGTCCTTCAAGGCGGCTGGCATACACTGAGAACTTAGCCTCGAATATACGCCAGCAACGACGTTACCAGCGTCGGAGCATTGAGCTGATAGATGAAACAATGGATGGATTGGAGGCTGACACATTTGTATCGGTCACTGTCTAGGCACTGGTGGTTCTTCTTTCTTCGCTGTAGCTACAGCAAATTCGAGTATATCTCGAGTATCCTCTCGTTCAATCATAGTCTCAACTGGAATATCTTCTATAGTTGGCTCTGTGACCCTCATGTTCATAAATCTCTTGGTGCCGAAGAGATCGTGTATCTCCATAATCCTGAAGGATGACGTCGGACGGACAGCCACCTTGATGTTGTACATAATTTGACGACGACTTAAGGAGACTAAATCAGAGCCCCAATCTCGAGTTTCAGCGTGGAAAAAGGCTACGCCATCTTCTCGTCCGCCTCCAATTCTGGAAGCAGACAATGAATCTGAGAAGCCTTCTACCAGCATGAAGCGTCCTCTTTTATCCACGATCCTCAAGATCCTCCCCTCTTCCTCCTCCTGCTTATACCAGGGACAAACAACGTCTGCCTCACCTCATGAAGTCATCAGTAAGACTGATACGACCAACGACATCAACACCTAGTCCTTCATTCCTGGGATCCGAGTTCGTGCATTGGGAACGTGTCCAATCGTGAAGTTTTCTCATTGTTGTGCATGGTGCTCGACCCGAGCATTCTGCTCTTGTCTGTCGCTATATGCTACAAACCCTCCTGGGTGGCGATTGAGACTTCTCCACTGGTCCATTCCGGATGAACCCGTCCGCAGGCTAGTGGTCCCTTCTAGATATCAGGACGACGTAGGCGCGCCGGAGATGACGCGGGTACGCCAACATGGAATAGGATCGCTGAAACTAAGGCGTTCCACCACATCAATCTTGAGATCCTCATGTCTACGCGAGACGTCACGAAAAGGGTCATAATGGTCTGCAATCACATCGCGCAATTGCCCAACGAAAATCTTACTCGTGACTCCACCTTTTGGCCTGACAAACACGACTCGCTTCAAGTTCGGCAACATCAAACGACGAGGCTCCATATCTAATCGTTCCCGGCAATAATAAATGCCAGTGAGAAACCAGTGAGAAACCAGTCATCCAGTAAGATGGTATGAATGCAGTTGAAGTGACGGATAGGCACGCAAGATTCTATGAAGTACATGTAGGCAACCGGGTCATCGAAATGGAATATGTTGTCCACGTAAGGACTGAGCTCGGTGGTCTCCTGTCTCGTCTGTCGACAGACTAGCTGCAAATTGAAGATATGGCGAGATGGACTTGAGTGCTTCGGCCGCGGATGTTTGTCATGGTCGGGGTAGTGGGAGGAGCTCGTTGGTAGAATGGTTCCGGCACCGTGAATGGGGGTAATACAGCACCTGATAATGCAGGAATCGCGCGTCTCCTTTGGAGTGGGGTGAACTAGGGTTCGGACATGGACCATGAAACCACCAGTCGCATACGCGTCTGCTCGCGAAGAAGGTATGATTAGCTAGCTGTTGACAACAGCGCACATGGTTATAGTACCTACAGATCTTATTGCGGAGCTCACCAGGGAGTCGGAGTAGTGGGGAGTCGATGCTGTTGAGGGTTGATCTGGTAGCCGACATTAGCATGATAAGTAGGTTTTACACCAACAGATCCTGTAGAAATCGCGATCGGATTCATACATTGCTTCTTTAGAGCTTTCGACTCTCGGGGCCGACGAGCTCATCTTGGGACATCGGAGAGTATGTAGTGCGTAGGTTGAGTGAGAGAGGTGGTGCGGTCAAGGTTGGCGTTGGGAACTTATGTAGGAAGGACCAACCTGCGGTGAGAGAATATTCAAGGTAACACATGCGGCGCACTAGCGTGGCTTCACTTGTATCTTCGTATTTCTTTTCATTGAACTATGTATGGTATACGTGGTCGCCCGATTCTTCCTAAGGCATGTACAGTTTGGAAACTTTAGGTCGACGCTGATATGCGTGGGGCTCTGTGGTGTCTTCCCAGGTGTCTAGATAGTTTGACACCAGGTTGTTAGGGACAAAAGTTTCGGATGATGAAGCATATGGCTCAGTCCTGAGGCTATCAAGACACTAACTTTGATTGGCATACACCGTAATGTCTGAAATATGCACAAAAAGCCATTCGGGTGCTAGATATGGGACTCTGCATTAGAGACCTCGTCATTCGGCTATTGCTAACAGAACATGACTCCTTTCGTACGCATATGAAGATTGGAGACGTCATTGTGTACCACTGCCAGTAAGTAAAGAGACATGCGTTGTGCGTTGGCCCTCATCTCTATTCGACGCATCTGAAGACGATCCTCTTCTTGTCTATGGCCTCTGCCCCAAATCCATACTCATCAACCTCCGCGTCGAGGCTAAGCTCGTCAACTTCCATGAGCTGAAGGCCATTGTCTCTAGCATCCGCGGAGCCAATCAGACCTGCGTACAAGAATCCTCGAAAAATGTCTTTGGGATACCGAGTTTGCGAGAATACCAAGATACGGTCCAATTTCGGCAAGAAGGTCAGGAAGGCCGAGGCCCGAAGTGGCCGTAGCTGGGCCAGAGACCAGTCTTCCATCATTGTTTCCAGGAACTTATCCACGTCGAATAGAGCCATAGCGTGAATTGCAGCTCGTTGGTGAGTATGGAGAACGTTATGGAAAAAGGTCTCGTACGCGGGGAAATCGTTGCAAGCAAACAGATTACAAGCGTACGGGTCTAGGTGTTGAGTTTCAGCCCGGATCTGGCTGCATATCCGACCCAGATTGAATATTAGTCCGGCCGGCAGGAGGGAAGAGGGCGGGAATTTCCCTAGATCGAGCTTATGACCATGTCTGAAGGGCGCTCGTATCGCTGAGTACTCGAGCATTCGCGAACTGGACGCGTTTGATATCTTCGTGACTCGGATGATGTAACCACCACTCGCATACTCGTAGATCAGATTCCGGATTTCGCCAGGAATTCGGAGCAATGGGGATTCTGCGCTGTTGCTTGCTTTGATGCTGGCCCTTGATGGTCAGGTTAGCAGCATGTAACATTGGAATGAGTCGGCAGCGGCCGTCGAGACTTTCAGCTTACATCGCGCCCGTGTCCTTTGGCAAACTCATTACGACTAGCGATCGAGTGCGCTCTAATAGCCGGGTGCGATACGCATCAGGTGCAGTTGTGTTGTGAAGTGAAGTAAGTGGCAAGCGCGAGGATCCAGGATTTCGAATGTTGTTGTGAAGTCACTACGTCATTCACGCGCAGTGCGTGGAGAGACTAGTGATTTGATGGTAAGAGCTTCAGATTGTTGAGTCTTTGTTCTTCGGGTGTCGTCTATAAGGACCCTCGGGACCCATAATACTCATGATGGCCCAAATCTGGTTGCGTCTAAACGTATCCTTGGATAAGTCACGAATTCTCGAGTATATAAGAAAGTGGGATTTCTCCAGTGCATAGCCTTTGGTTTACTGCACAATGTTCATAGTGGATCAAGGATAATAAAACACATATCACTTGAGGCTTGTTCATACACATATCATGCCCCGACATTGTTTAGCAAAGCGCTGCGTTGGTAAAATCATCACATAAATACACCCTTGCAACCCCAAGTATCCCAAAACCATTTCTAGCAAAGCGAGATCACTATGGAGCAAGCAAAATCGGCAACTTCGAATCCTCCAAGCAGTCCAATCTTCCAGCGAAATCAGGCAGAGTCTCCTTTACTTCGACTTCCCGGCGAAATACGTAATATCATCTATGGCTACGCTATCGGTGGCCACATCTTACAAGTCAAAGATGGGGAGATTGAGCTAGTACCAAGCCGAGTCACCGTGCGCCTCGTAGAGAAAACGGAAGATTACGATCCCTACCTGCCCATGGGCATGGACGGAATCGACGCCTCCTGGATTTTCAGGGTACAACTGGTCTGCAAGTAAGTCGCTACGGAGACAAAGACGTTCATTTACCAGCATAATGTCTTCCACTTCCTCAATTTAACAGCCATTCTCATCGCTGTGCCGCTCTTATCACCAGAGCAGAAATTGGCTATCTCCGAGATCAGCATCCGTCGCTTAGTACGTTGCGAACGAACGACTGTCTTGGGATCTCGCGCAGAGATATTTACATACCACGTCTTTGGGCTTCCAGGCTTCAAGATGCCCCACATCCGACGTTTGCTACCAAACATAAAGCGAGTCTTCCTAAACCCACAGTTCGAAGAGCAGGAGTTGGTATCACCTATAGTCTGCGGCATAGAAGGCGTGATAAATGTGTTTCGGCTGGGAGACAAGCGAGACAAGGGTCTGCAGTTGGTAGAGGTGGACATACTCGACCCAACAGCAGATGAGAACATGGCTCCCAAAGTGCAGTTCTAGGTCTTTGGGTGTTCGGACCTTCAGTGTTAACGCACTGGAAACTTTGGTGGCTTCGACGCGGTACGGGCCTACACCTATTCAGCGAAAAGCCATCAGCACAATGGATACACACGAACTGCAAGCATGCGATATCAATTTTGTCCCGACTAGGTCCGGGGGTTATTCTGGGCTTGAAGGTAGTCAAGCACGAAGGTTTGAGGTCCCCGAGTTCATTAAATTATTGAGATCGAACATACTCCCACATCTTCGAGATACTTTTCCCGCTTGTTCAAATGATGAGGGCAGGTAACTGCATTTTTTGATTGTGAAAACGCTTAGAGCAGACGCGAGAAGTGAAAAGCGTGGGGCTTGGATATATCGCGATCTCCATCATTGGGATGAGTCTGTTGGCTAGATTTTGAGTTCATGTAGGAATAGCTGTGGTTGCCGAAACCACTCGTATGTATGATGGTAAATTAGAGATACGGTTCAAAAATTCCAAGTGTTATTCCACCAAGTAAAATCCTGGCTATGACGTGATTACGCGGTGAGATCGCTGCGTGCTCGAATCTCCGCTCACCGCATCAACCAATCTCGTCTCTTCACCGTATTGCTCGCCTCACTCTCTCACCGCAATGTGTGATCCCCCCTGAAGTCTATTCCTCTCGATATATCCCACGCACCCTTTCTCCACCTCTCTTATTCGACACCACTGCTACCACCCAGGCGAACTCTCGCCAAATTCCGCCCATGGCGTCTATTGACATATCGAGCGCGCCGAGGGAGGCTTCACTAGACCTGCATCCGAACACTCAGATGTTAGTACATAATCACAAATCATTGGTACCACGTCCAGGCTGATCCCGGCACTAGCACCGCGCAAAATCAGATCCAATCACCTCTTCTGCGTCTCCCGGGTGAGATTCGCAACAACATCTACTCATACGCGCAGAGTGGTGGATATTGTCTGAGGGTACACTCCTGGGTTGCTCGTCCGTTGGGATCCAAGCAAGTCATATTCAACTTTGTCCAACAACTCGGCCCGGAGGAGACTCCAGAGAACAAAAAGACCCGAGGAGTGATGCCGGATCCGGTCTCATGGAGCTTCAAGCTTCAACTCGTCTGTCGCCAGGTTGCGTCCGAGATCGACAGACTCGCGGCTTACCGCAACAATATCTTCAGTTTCCACGACATCATCCGAGCCATCGATTTCAGCGCTCGATTGACGACGGAGCAAAATGCTGCGATAATGGAGATATCGATTGATGGCACCGTCAACCGTACGCCAAATTATCCACGGTCCAGGGAGCCTCCGCACGCTCCCCTCCGTACTCTCTTCCCGGCACTCAAGCGGGTCTATATCAAGTCTTCCAAGCCACGACGTCCGCGGGACCATTCAACTCGACCCTCTTTGCAGAGACTGGTCATGGACTCTGGGTTTCGGTATCAAGTGGACTCCCGGAATTCAGGCTTGGAGATAGTGAGAATGGATGTGCTTGATGATTCAGCGGATTACGAAAAGGCCGAGAAGATCACGCTCTAGCTGAACTTACTGAAGGGATTGAGTGAGCTTTGCTTGGAGTCCACACGCAATGACAGGACGCTCGTGGCAACTTGTGCCACTTTGTCGGTTTTCATGGCGAGCGAGAACCAGGAGCGCTTCCGATGTTTGAGGATGCTGCAAATTTGGAAAGAGCGTTGCTTGAATCTTCAACTCTTGCAGCGCCTCCGAGGAATTCGGGATTGTGTACCTTGGGTATTGGGGAAGTCCTTAGTCGAGTAGGTGAAGAGACCGGTACCTCCTTCAATGCAATTCACATGATTCCTTACGCAAGAAAGCTTAAAAATCCGTATAATAAAGAGCGTAGCATTATCTGCTGCGACTTCAGGAACGTTCCTGCTGTCGTCCGTCCACCCCGACCCCTCTTCCCCTCTTCACTTCCAACTTGAGAGACCCGAAAACCTACCTGAGTCGCAGCTCTCCTACATATAGTTTGATAAGTAAGTTCAGGCGCAGCTCATGAATGTGAAGACCTATGTCTACACATTCCAAGTGATGCTCAACTTTACGCTCCACAATGGAAATTAAGATGCTAGAAAGCTAGAGTCAGATAATGAATCCCAGCCGAGACCAGCAGTCGCATCACCATGGTCGCGCCACCGCGTCTACCAAGTCCACCGCTTCCACCACTGCCAGCCCTGCCAAACACCGTTTGCTTTGCTTTGACGCCTCCAGTTACCATCACCAAGGACGTTCGAACGATGTGCAAGATTGTGAGTGCACACTGCCCATATTAAGCAGTATTGGGGAAAGCTACTCTAAGGGACTTACGAGCAAGTCCTTCCACCCGGATTCTGCTTCTTTCACTGACGATACCTAAAGCGGACTAGCATGTTCGGTGTTTGTTCGGGTCGCACCGCACTGTCAATCGCTGTTCCGGTGCTCAACACCTCGCTTCTTGCCTGGATCTCCACCTCACCTCCATTGAACGAATCCAGCAGATGAGATGAGCCAGCCAGACCAGCTGCTGTTCCAGGGACTTAGCACTGTGAGTCTCGAAGATCCTTCGGACACGAACATGGATCCGTAAGTCTCCCTTGCATGGCATACAATTGTGATTTGCTTTGAACTCATCTGATCAGGACAACACGCAACACAATCGAATCGCCTCTGCTC
The DNA here is from genome assembly GCA_010405375.1 of Lophiostoma macrostomum CBS 122681. NCBI lineage: Eukaryota > Fungi > Ascomycota > Dothideomycetes > Pleosporales > Lophiostomataceae > Lophiostoma > Lophiostoma macrostomum. The sequence continues at coordinate 46,813 of MU004532.1, forward strand.
CGTCTGCCCGGAGAGATCCGTAATAGGATATACCATTATGCAAGTGGAGGATTCGTCATCTTTGTAGAACGTTCCTCCTCCATTGTCGATGACATACACAAGGCAGGTTGGAAACTTCGTCTAGTGAAGCCTTCCGACGAAAGAACCGATCTCATTATCATGAAGCGCGCCATCCCCAATCATGAGGAGAGACCGAAGGACCCGAATTTCGAGAGAGTCAAGCAATACCTTCTGAAGCATCCCGTCTATCCTGTCTCATGGATCTTCAGTCTCCGCTCAGTGTGTCGACAGACTCGAGCTGAGACGAGCGACACAGATTCTTACCGTGACAACCTCTTCAGTTTCGAGCATGCTGTTCCCTGTATCCAGCTTCTGCGCTCCATTTCCGCAGACAACAGGCCTCTCATCACCAGCATTATGATCCACAACATACGATCATTTGCTACACATGTGTCAGTCCTCAGATGCCCGCCATTGCGCAATCTTCTGCCAAATTTGAAAAGAATCTTCGTTATATGCTCTGTGTCCCGAAGAGATGAAGACGAGACACATGTCTATCAAAACAAGGTATACCATTGGATGACCAACTATTGCATGGTCGTGTTGAATTACTGCAACATGATTGACAAAGAAGCGCAGAGAGATGCCGATCTTGAGCTCATCATGGTGGAGATGCATAACGAGAGTCTAATTGGAGAGGGTGGTCTGGCTACGGAATTCGACTTTTGGCAAGCTAGCACTGTTGCAGGGTATGATAGAAGCCTATCGTATGAGCAACTTAGATCGGCAAAGTACGACCATTGAGGTCCGAAGACACTGCATCGAGACGATTCAAGATACAATTGTCGATGGAGCTGCTGGGAAAGCAGTTGGAGCGATAGCAGAGGCATGGTAGACCAAACATAGGTTTCAGCCATCAATGAACTAGACAAGGGTCAATTGAATGCAGTACGATGTCATATATTCAACATTCCAATCTGACTCTCTGAAGTATCATCATGGGAACCACGAATTCTCGCCCCCGACACCAATGAACGAACACCCAACGAAACAGTCTGAAGCTCTTCCCAGCCGAAATTCACTCGCCCTGGGCATGCAGCGGGCGCAAGCGGTGACCAAGTCGTGTGATGGAAGCGTCACGTGAGCAACTCGGCTAGCACGGTGGACCTTCAGGTACGTCCACGAGTGCCCTTACTCACATGAAACGGCCTCTCTCACTTCATAACACTCATCGTCAACAAGAGCTCGAGGCCCTGCGCTCTGCAATTATGAACGCGGACGGGACACTCGTCGACATGTATGACGATTATAACGTTTTCGCGCACTTGTGCTAGCTAACACGAGGTCAGCACAGCCCAGAATGCCAGCCAGTCGCCATTGCTGCGTCTCCCCGGAGAACTTCGAAACAAGATCTACGACTATGCGACCTGTGGCAACATCATCGCCGTACGCAAGAAGAGTATGCTTGGGAGTGGATGGAAAGTCTACGAAGCTGAATTCCACAACCCAGGAACTGTCATATGCAGTAGAGCATTCTCGGGTATCGTTCCCACTGTACCTCTCGAGAATGTGTTTAGTCTTCGCCGCACCTGTCGACAGATCAGAGCCGAGACATCCCCAATCGACCTTTGCACTACGAACGTCTTCAGCTTCGAGAACTTGGCTGTCTATGATGAACTTGTCCGGCTGAGGCTTACTCTTGAAGAGCGTGATGCCATTCGCAGGATTTTCATACACAGGCCTGCTCAATTTGGGGCCGATGTCTTCAACGGAGCATTTCCACAAACCAAGTTGGTACCCCTATTCCTGGCAGCTTTTCCAAACCTAGAAGAAGTCTTGATCAGTGCTCGGTCAGAGTCACAAGATCTCTTTCCCTCTCCTGGGGAATATCTCTGGTTACTCAATCTTGACAGGATGTATGGGAGGATATCTTACGTACCCCACAACCGCGCAGCGATGAAAAAGGGTCTTGGCTTACCCAGGATGGTATGTGATGAAGATCTCCAAGTAGACGGGGTGATCAAATATTATTATTAGGATGATGGAATTTTTTGCGGCAGAGGGAAGGCCGGGCTACAAGCGTGAGCCGCGCTTGTGTGATTAGGAGGTGGAGAGGTATCTGGGAGTCATGTTATGCGAAAGAAATCTCTAGGATAATCATCATAAATGATGAAGACGAGACCGATTGTAATCTCGCCTTCCATCGTCGAATGCTCCACGCAAGTTGGGAAAGTCTTAATTCATTCGCCCGACTTTGCATTCTGCTTGTGATTTCCAAATCCCCCTTCGAGACTCTACCGAGCTTCCCCATCATCATGATAGAATATGGGAGCTTTCACAACCGTCAATTGAACAAGACGCTATACCTTTGCGAAGTCGGGAGTGCTCTCTCGCGCAATTCCTGGAGTGGCATGTAGCTGAGCCCGTGCGCAATGCCATGTGGCTGTCGTCCTTGTTTGGGTTCAGCACACATGCAAGCACGTCAGAGTCGAGGCAAGCGACCTCGGTATCAACATTGTGAACGTATCTTGTTCCACAGTCCAGCTGGCTATCACAAATCTGTCGAGTGTAGACTTGGAGTATAGGCAACGCTATGCCGTCGTAACGTTACCCTTCGAGGAGCTTTCGCACGTGTTTAGCAGGGGGCCTCGGTTTGTGGAATTTCAGAGCTACTTTATGTTTGCGCTGGAGACAGCCTTCTAACCCTGTGAAGGTGACGAACCACTCGACTCTCAAGCGAGGTATTGAAGAAGAAGGAGAACATACTGGGGACGTGTTTAGATGGAGAAATGATAGTTGCCACAAATCATTTGCGGGGTTTGGAATAACTTTGCCTACCCTAGGTAGGAAATCAAAGTGTCCTATCGAGAACAGAGATATGAAGGTGTGTCCTCCATTTCTCTCACTTGTTCCCCAGATTCGGAATTTGACGTCCATAACTTTGGAAAGCAAGAAAAGCGTTACTCAAGTACATGTAATACTTACTCGGCTAGGGAGCTCGGCACGCTTTGATGGACAGCAGCAGCACAGGGAATCTCGTTTTCTTATATACTCGAAAATTTTCCCATCCACGGATACGTTTGGACGCAACCAAACTTCGCCATCAC